>JAOXYD010141740.1:0-10715 GCA_028565735.1 Pinacopodium congolense
ATGCCAATGACTATATTATGTTCTTGGAAAAAGACAATATAATCATCCGGAATTGCACTAACTCGAAAGCGAACGTGAAGACGTTCGTGAGGAGATACAAGGTACCTTGAGCCAAGCCTTCTCAAACTGTCTAGACCAAGTGGAGGCCTTGAAAGGAGTTATGTAATCGGAGCTTGCGGTTATGAAGGAGGAGCTCGAGAAGGTTTCCAATGAGTTGAAGGAGACCAAAGATGAGCTCGTGATTTGCAAGAAGGCAATCGCTCAAGGGGGAAGCATTGCCATCTCGACAGTGGTCACCAATTCTTCGAGGATGGATGTTCCAAAGCCCAAGGTGTTCAAAGGCCAAAGGAATGTGAAGGAGGTAGATAATTTCCTGTGGAACTTGGAGCGGTACTTTAAGGTACTCGGTGTTGTAGAGGACACTGATATGATCAATCGTGCCACACTCTTCCTCGAAGACACCGCGATGATATGGTGCAGGAGGAGATACGGAGATATCGAGAGAGGGACATGCACCATCATTACATGGGCTGAGTTCAAGAGGGAACTCAAGAGGTAATTCTATCTCGAGAATGTCGAGTAGGAGGTGAGAGCCAAGCTGAGGCGCCTCCACCAAGATGGAAGCCTAAGGGACTATATGAAGGAGTTCTCCGAGGTGCTCTTAGAGATCCCAAATTATCCCGTAAGGAGGCCTTGTTTGCATTGAAGGATACTCTTCAAAATTAGGTCAAGATGGAAATACAACGCCATGGAGCGCAAGACCTTGGGAGTTCCATTACCATTGTCGAATCCCTTATCGAGTTTCGGAAGTCTGAGAAGCCTAAGTCCCACAAAGACGAAGGCAATAAGGAGAAGAGTGGGGAAGACTGCCCGCACAGCAAGGTAAAATTCCACAAACATGAAAAGCATAAGAAGGGCAAGAGCACCGAGGGAGACCACGGTAAGGAAAAACTCCAACACAAATGTTTCCTTTGTGATGGTATTTACAGGATAAGAGATTGTCCGAAGAAGAGCAAGCTCTCGGCAATGTTTGAGGACAAGGAGGAGACTAGCCAACCCGAGGAGGAGAGGATGTGTTCCTAACAACTCCTCAATGCCATCAAGAAGATGCCAAAATCAGAGAAGAAAGGCCGTTTGTTCATGGAGGCCAAAGTAGGAGGCCAAGCGGTGAAAACATTGGTAGACATAGGAGCTACCAACAACTTCATTCATATTGATGAAGCAAACCAGCTAGGCATTAAGTTTTGTGGCGAGGAAGGATAGATCGAGGCTGTGAACTGTAAGCCTACTTCCATATATGGGAGTGCCCGAAATGTGAAGGTATGCCTTAGTGATTGGTGTGGCTTAGTTAACCTTACGATTGTTTTGTTGGATGATTATACTTTAGTGCTCGGCATGGAGTTCTTCGATAGCACGAAGATAATGCCAATCCTATTTGCCAATGCCTTGTGTTTCTTGGAGGAAGGCAAGATGTTTATGGTCAAGCTATCGAGGGAGACAAGTAATCCAGCCAAGTGTGTTTCGGGTATCCAACAATTCGAGGCAAGCCACCCGGCATGCCGAAACTTCCACCAAGGGGGAAGGTGGATCGTGATAACTTGGTGCGAGACAAGGTACCTCCAGAGTTCGAAGAAGCTAGGAGGCAACTGAAGGAGTCGATGGGTGAAGACTCGAAGTTCGTGGAGAAGGAGAACTTAGTAGCATGGAGCCACATTCTCAGCCATCCGAAGACCACATGAAAGCAAGCAATTTGGCAAGCTTTCGTGACAAGTTGCGACTTGGTGATGAAACCAAAGCCGAAAGGAGCAACTGAGAGGAAGGATGTTCGAGGGAACACAACTTTGAGAGCCATCACAAGTCTGAGAAGTCCTTTGGAGAATTCCTTCAAGGAGACGAAGGAGCATAGCCCACAAGCCATAAGTTCGAAAGAATTGGAAAGTTAAGTGAGTACACGCCGATTAGGGCGTAAAGGTGGGACTACCGAAGGTTGAGGAAATGGTTGAGGAAGGAGAACATGGAGCAGTACAACGGATGTGAAAGATCGAAGCAGTGAGGGCGTTGCCAGGTTGAGTGGGGGAGGATGTCACGACGTGACAGTCAACTGAGATGCAAGGTTCAGACAGAAAGACCTGAAATCTTCTAGAAGACACTAGACACATCTAGACCAATAATTAGCTCCTTGATTGGTGGAGCAATTAATAGTGGTAGGTGGGAGTAGGTGGTAGAATGTTCTAGAGATTCATTGTTGCCATTAGATCGAATAGATTATAGCCATCCATTTGAGAGGTGGAGGTCTATATAAGGGGCAAGGGTCTCACTTGCAAGACATCTCACATCTCTCATTGTATCCTCTCTTTAAGTGTATAGCTTTCTTTCATTGAAGTAATAAAGAGAGCTCTCCAAGTTCTTCAAGCTACTTGTGTTCTTTGCCATCTTTCATATCAAATAGCTTCTGCCAAGTGTTCGGTCAAAGTACTCTTAAGAAGTACTTGTGAGAGGCTGAACTAACATTCAAGCCGAGGTAGGCAATCCCAAATCGTAGAGTTTGCTAGTGCTGCATGGATCTTCGGTAGGGAAAGTCCGAGCCCGTGACACAAAGCATTGGTGAGTTGGCCCACTTAAACTTCTAAGTTATAAATGGAGGATGCATGGTTCTTCACTATTTAAATAGATTTTTCCTCCATCCGCTTTTTGCCTTCTTCTTCATTTGTAAATTTAAATCGTAATGCATCCATTATCTTTTCTATTTTTCTCTCTAATGATACAAGCCTATATTATTAATATCTAGGAGGACTTTAGGCTCTCGCATTGCCACCTAAATTTTTAGGATTTCAAAAAAATTTAGGTGGTTTTCCACCTTGAATTATAGGTATTACAATAGGAATTGTTACCTCTTTACTGTCCTCCAATGTGGTTCACTTGTTCCATTCCAATAGTCTCCATCATGAAACAATCAGCGATGATATGGCTATCTTACCCACATAGGTCACACTGAAGTTACATGGCCATCAACAAAGATGAGGAAACTCCTTTCATGTTACTTAATTACTTGGTAAGAGTCAATATTTATGCTTGAAAGGTTGTTATCGAGCAAACTGGAATTATACGTTTTTACTCTTTGAATCCTTGCTTACCTCTCTCAATCGAACATAGGTAACTTTTGTTCACCATTTCCTCCAAAAGATTATAGGCTGCCATAATTGTTTTTTTTTTCATAAGAGACCCTTGAGCCACTGTATCAATGGTTCCTCTTATGCTTTGAGTCACCCCATTGTAAAAAGTTTGTAAGAGAAAATCCACTAGAAGGTTATGATGTGGGAAGCTCCTCCACAACTCCTTAAATTGCTCCTATTCCTCATATAAGGATTCTCCATCTAAGTAATCTTGGTTAATGGGAAGTACTTGGCCAAGAATGCTTGTACAATTTGTTTCCATATAGTAATGTTCTCTAAATTAAGAGAATTCAATAACACTTTTTCTCTATCCTTTAATGTGAATCGAAATATCTTCATCTTGGCTATATCCTCTAATAGTTTGTTATACTTGAAGATATCACATACCTCCAAGAAATTTGCTAGATACTCTTTTGTCAAACCATAAAACTAGACACCTTATTAGAGCATGTTCAGCAAAGCTAGCTAAATCTCAAAATTGTTCGCTTGTACAGGAGGCCTTGTGATTTTGTGTTGAGTGGCATTACATTTAGGCCTTATAAAGTCCATGAGTGTCCTTTTTCCTCATCATTATTCACCTTCTTCTGCCTTATTTGTCTGAATCCTTTCATAATGTCTAGCTTTTCTTAACCCTCTCTTATGCGTAGTGATATCCAAAAGTTCTTCTTTACTTAACTTGCTGGACCTTTATGTGCTCCTTGTGTTCATGCACCTAAAAATACACAAGGAAAAGTATTAACACCATTAAATCAAAACCCAAACTAAATAAGGTTTTAAACTATCAATCTCTGGCAATAAGATCAAAAACTTGATAAGCAATCTATGTATAAACGCTTACTAGCTTTAAGCTATATTGCAAGTTTAAAAATTGTACATTTATAATACAACAGATATCATCTTATGAGGATTGAAATTAGTCATCCTTTTAACTTGAATTACACTGTGTTTACGGACCCAATTTAAGAAATAGAATGGCAAAATAAACTAAACAAAAAAATAATCAATGAACTAATAGCAACACAATAATCTGGAACTTAGAAAATCAAGATTAAAGACTATGAATTACTTTTATTCCTATTTGTTTTCCTCTATTTTGACTAACAATTTATGTTTGGCCAAAGATTTCCTAATATTTTAGCTACCCTCTCTCAAGGTGTAAATAATTTTCATTAGTTAAGTAACTTAATCCTAACCTTGCAATATCTCCAGTTACAAAGTTTTTCATAAAAACCCAACCAGTTGTGATGACTTATGCAAGATGGCTTGAAAATTTGAATATTATGCATTTGAATTGCTTCCTACGAACCTTGTATGTGTGCATGTGATAACCTAAGTTTTTGTCATGAAAGAATTAGGATTTGTGAACTTGATTAAAGGCATTAATTGATTTTTGTTTGCACTCAATTAGCTTGAAACTTCATTTTGAGATTACTAGAGTGAAGTATTTAAATCATTGCTTAAGGACAAGCAATAGTTCAAGTGTAGGGGATTTGATGAGATTGAAATTTATTAATTTTTCATATGCTTTTTTAATGTTATTTCAATCTTATTTTATTGTTTAAATATTGAATTTGTGTTATATTTTATTTAATGACAGATTTATTTCTTTAGCACAAATTTTGGGCCAAATCATGATGAATTTAAAAAAATTTGAGTAAAAGCCAAATATTGTATTAATTTGAAAAAAAAAGGAAAGAAAAGATAAAAAGATAAAAAGATAAAAAGAAAAATCAATTATTTAAACTCACTGTTTTAATAAATCAAAACGGTGAGCATAGCATAGCGCATGGGACAGTAGCTGGACGAAAAACAAGCAGAGGGGAGCTAAGGATTTTTAACTGAATTATACATGACTCCCTACGGGGAAGAAGACAATAACTAGGACAGTTGAGTTGGCGGCTGCGCATTGGACGTGTGGCTTGAGCTGGGAGTTGGTTTGGAGCTACTTCCAGCGAGATGCACCACCTGCAGGAGACGAGCATTAGGAGAAACAGTCGAACAACAACTGAATTAATTTGGAATTTATGCGTCAATCCCTAAGCAAAAAAGAAGACAAGAGCAGGACATGTGAGGTGCGGCTCGCGCTTTGGGCCGGCGGTTGTCCGAGGGAGTGGAGACCAAGGGGACAACTGCTTGAGTATGGACGAGTCTTGAGCAGCTTTATCTTTGGCTTGAGCTACACCAAGAGACGTCTTGGTTGGCAGTGCTTAGAGCTTCACATGCGCGAACCAAGAGAGGAGGCAGCTATACTGGATGCATGGGACGACGCTACACGCCTAGAGAGTGCTTCTGTCTAGGCTTGGACTTGCTACACGCACACCAGGAGTTGCCACCAGCAACGCACTTGCATGGACCAAGGAGAGAAGAGTCAGCCGCTTGTCTTCAGATTCCATTTTTTTGCTGCATTTTTTTAATTAATTTCTGATTTACTTTAATCTTTAGCTGAATTTTAGTTATTTTTTGGTTAGTTTAATCTTATGTTTTAATTTTCTTTTCCAATCTTTAAACATTGTTTACTTTTAAATATAAATGATAATTTCATATTTATTTTTTTATTAATTATTAAGTTTTAAAAGGTTTTATTTCATACAGTTTCAATTATTCATTTAGTATTTGATTCATCTTTGTTTAGTAATTAGTTTCTATGCATGTTCTTAATTTTTAATTCATTTAATATTTAGTTTTTGTTTAATTTTAAATCTGAAATTTTTATTTAAAGAGTTAATTTGAATTTTGATTAATTAAGTTCGAATTAATTAAATACTAGTTTAAGTTATGTGTGTTTGCGTTACTTTAAATGTCAATTTTTTTCATTTATTGTTCTTAAAATTTTTAGCTTTTTTTTATTTTAATTAATTATGTTTAGTGTTTATTTAATTTTTTTAATTTAATTATGTTTAGCTAGTTTAATTTTACGTTGGAGGATATTAATGGGATTTTAACGTAATAATTGTGAGAATTAATTAGGAATTGATTAAATATTGTGATTTAGGTCAAGGTTGAATTAGAATTATACATAAATTACATGAATTAAAGATTAATTCTTAACATTGGCCATCTTAGTTTTAATTTCTAGTTCTATTGTTATGAATAAACTGGTGATAAATAATAGTCCTAGTGATTTCTACAAGTAACAATAAGCTAATTGAATTTCTCAGTGAACTTAATCAATTTAGCCTAGAATTCTAATTTTTTAAGTTAGACAATCCGAGCTTGTGAGATTGTGCCTTAGGCTACTCGTTCTCTAGTTGTTAATCCTATCGCGTTGTTAAATTTAGAGAGCTTATTCTAGGTTGCTTCGTGAATAGGGATAGGTTTTCTATTGTATAGGACTTATCTAAAAAATGGCGGAACTGAGGGTCTGAGAGCTTATTTGAACCTATAGGCTAGCATCTTACACCAATCGCAAGTTATCTATTTCGAGGATCAATTATAAGTCTAAAATTCCTGATATATCTTCCACCCAGTTTTCATATTTCTTGCTTGTTTCTTCTTTGTTTGTCTCTGTTTCGTCAATTATCTTTAGCATTTAGTTATAATGTCTTTGCTTTTAAGGGTTTTGTTTTCTTTTTGGCAACATTAGAGATAGTAATTCACTCTAGCTCTTTATAGGATTGACCCTTACTTGCCCTAACTACTTAGTTAGGTAGGTTAGGTAATTTTATTATTTGGTAGCTTACGACGAGTTTACCAAAATTTTGACACCGTTTTTAGGGAGTTGACGCTTGTGTTAATTGTTATTTCTTGCGTTGTCTTTCTTTTTATCTTTTTTATTCATTTATCATCTTTGATCTCTTTTTGTTTCTCTTATGACGAGCTTTCCAAATTTTTGGCACCGTTTCCGGGGAGCTGATGCTTGTGTTAATTTTTATTTCTTTTATTGTCTTTCTTTTTGTTTTTGTTATTCATTTATCATCTTCGATCCTTGTTTGATTCTTTTTCATCATTTTTTTGAATAATGGCTTATTTTTGTCATTCTTTTTTTTTATCCTCTATGCTTTGATTCTTATATTTATGATGAGTTTGAGTTAGCTACTATCCCAAGTTTGACACAACAGGTAACAAATGTCACATCCTTAGTCGAGCAAGTAGCGATAGATCTGAACGACACTAAGGTATGTGATTTGTGCTTATATTCAGGTCATTCTATTGATATATACCCTTCCTTGCAGGTTCAGCAGTAGTTCTGTATGACTGGAAGTTTCCAAGAAGACCAACAGGGATGGTATGATCCTTACACTTAAGATCTACAATGAGAGGAACATCTTTATTATTTAGAGGGGAACAACCAGTATGGATTAATTTCTCCACTACTGTACTATCAAAGTCACTACATTCCCTTCCCATGGCTCCACCTCATACATTGACACCACAAGCTGATGGGATGCCATTAGAGGAGATAGTGAAGAGCCTGGCTACGAGCACTCTTCAATTCTAACAGGAAGCGAGGAGTGGCTTGAAGGACTTGGAAGACCAAGTACGCCAATTGGCCGAAGTGATGAAGAATCTAGAAACCCAGGTCTTAACAAGCATTCCTAGGCAATTAGAGGAAGACCATGGCGAGGGGGTTTATGACCTTTCACTAGAGAATGGAGAACAACAAGATCGATAAGAGTCTGATGAGGAAATGGACTTATGCTTAAACAAGATGGAGGATGACACACCTCCTGAGGTAAGTAGCACTTCATTTTTTATTACTGACTATATTTCTAGTCCTTTTCCTCACAGGTTCATCAATAAGAGAAAGGTGAAGTAGAAGAGGATAAGAAGAGTGAGCAAGAGAGGTATAAGGATCAAGAGTGAGAGATGTTGGAACAAAGTGGTTGCTTAAAGGAGTTTTATGCATGCAGGTCAGAATTCGAAGATGTTGTGCAGGATGTAGAACCTCCATACTAATTGATTGCACCATTAGGAGGATCATCTTGGGAAAAGGGTGACGCCTAAAGAGGAGAGTGGAAGATAGAGTACGATGGCGAAATGATGAAATTCCACTCCTTAGAAGTCTTGAGGCATCGTGTTGATTGGTAGCTTATTTCACAGGAAGTTGCTCCAGATTCCATACAGAGTCTGAGCATGCTACCTGTTGGACTAAAGCATCCATTCGATAATGGATAACATTACATGTTAAGGGTTAAGCTAAGGACCTAAAATAAGCACTTGATGGGAGGCACCTCATCCGTATCCCTTTCTTTTATTTGTTTTTATCTTTTAGTTTTTTACTTTTTTTGTTTGTTTGTTTTGTTTATAGGCAGTCGAGAAGGAATCTGTAATCTTTCACTTCAGAGTTGCTATCTTGGTTTTCAACCTATAATCTTCATTTCAAGCTACATTTGGCCCCGTTCAATCCAGGGGAGTATTTCTATTCCTACCTTCATATGCTTGTGTTTTCATTGCTTTATGGACATTATAGATAATATCCATTATAAGTGTGGGGGTAGGGCAAGGTTGAAAATGTTTACACACTTGAATTATTGTGAGTTTGATAGTTATGATTTGAGTATGATAGCTCCATATGATCTCAAATTTTAGTTGATAGTTAATTGCAGTATTTGAAGGTAATTGATGCTTTTAATTTGGTGAACAATGATTGATTCTAGATTGATTTCTATCCTTTAATATTTTTCTTTTTCTCTTGAGTGCTTGCATGTGTTAGTAATCCATTCATATGATATTCAATGTTTAAATACATTTTGTATGATTTTATTATAGGAATGTAGGATGAGATGTTTGAAATAGTTGTTGAAAAACAAATGAAAAGAAAGAAAAAGAAAAAAAAAGAAAAAGGGAAATGAAGAAAAAACAGGAAAAAAAGAAAAAAATCATTATGTTTGCATTGTTTTCAAAAAAATATCTTTGTTTCCGTTGTTGAATAAAAATTGTTGATGTTTCTCTTGTATTGTTGTGTATTGGGCAATATTCACTCCATTAGGTTCGACTCAAATTTTTTAAGGTTGATGTTATGAGTAGTGTTTTTAGCTAGTTGAGATGGTGATCTAACCTAGTAACTGGGGGTCTTCATGATAAAGTGTTCACTTTCGCGTAAAAAATTTAGATGGCCTATGAAACAAGCATTGCTCAAATCTCATATTATATCACTTCCTCATTTGTATTTGGTTGTTTCATTTGTATTTACTCATTTTAGATATTCTTGACTATATTCATGTGACGGCTTATGCAAGATGGCTTGAACATTTGATATTATGCATATGGATTGCTTCTTACTAACTATGGGTGTATACATGTGATAACCTAATTTTTTGTCATGAAAGAATTAGGATTTACGAAACTTCATTTTGTTTGTACTCAATTAGCTTGAAACTTCATTTTGAGATTACTTATGTGAAGTATTTAAATCATTGCTTGAGGCAAAAAATAGTTCAAGTGTGAGGGTATTTGATAAGATTGAAATTTATTAAATTTTAATATGCTTTTTAATATCATTTCAATCTTATTTTATTGTTTGAATACTCAATTTGTGTTATATTGTATTTAATGACAGGTTTATTACCTTAGCATAAAATTTGGATCAAAACATGATGAATTTAAAGCAATTTTAAAAAAAGCCAAAGATTATATCAATTTGAAAAAAAAAAGAAAATCAGTTGAAAAAGCAAGCTGCTAAAACACAACTTGATGTGCATTTCAAGTTTCTCCATAGGCACATGTTAATTGACAATTAAAAAAATAGTTTTTAGCTTGGTTATTAAAGATAGGAGCTAAAATCAAAACGACATAAAGTGAGAAACAAAATGACTAGCAAGGAAGGAAAGCATAAAAAGTGGAGTTTTGTCTTAGTTTGGGACGAAGTCCTAGGAGAAAAAGAGAGGAGTCTTGGTCTTGGCTACTGGCTTGGAGCGGCTTGGTGAGTTGTTGGTGAAGCAAGCCAAGCTTTGTAGAAGCTTGTCTAATTCAAGTTTCCAGGAGAAGTACTCACATCTTCCTTGGCATTGGCTGCTGCGGGTGTGGCTTGGAGTGATGACAACTTCAATCTCCAAAATTCCAGGAGAGGCCCTCATGTCTTTCTTGAGCATTTATCATTTATTTTCATTTAAAATGCTGTTCATCTATTGCTTTTGTCTTAGAAATTTGTTTATAGCTTTCTTTTGTTTTTTTTCTTGTTCGAATCTTTGCTTTCTTTTTCATGTCTGAATTTTCTTTTGTTGTTATTTTCATTTTCTTTGTTTCTTTGTCATGGCCGAATACTACTCTTTAGTTCTAAGTTCATTGCTTTCTTCCTTCTTATGTTATGACATTTGTTTGCTTATGTTATTAGTTTTGTCTTTAGCAAATTTTAATTTATGTTTCATTTCACTTTTTTTATTTATGCTTTATAACTTGATTAATCTATGTTTGGTAGCCGAGAGTTATGCCTTTTCTTACGTTTTAATTCATTTTATTTTTAGTTTTTATTCAATTTATATTTACTAGAATTTTTGTTTAAAAAGTTAGTTTAAGTTTTGATTAGTTAAGTTTTAGTTAATTAAGTAATAGCTTAAGTAATGTGTGTTTGTGTTAATTTAAATGTCAATTTGTGTTTTTCCT
>JAOXYD010141751.1:0-24438 GCA_028565735.1 Pinacopodium congolense
AAAGAACCTAAAAGACAGAGAACAGACGGGAGGGAAGCATTAGGAGAGGGGAAGAAGCGGCTGACAGATTAAAAACAAAGAGAGAAGACAGAAGAAAAAAAAAACCAGACCAAGGAGAACAGTGAAAACAGAGAGGGGGAAACAGAAGGCAAGCCGGCGGGAAAAACAGAAGAAAAAAATGGCAAACTAGACCAGGGAGGCAGCAGAGACATAAAAAGGATAACTCACCTCTGAATTTTTTTATTTTGTTTTATTTTCGTATTTTAATATTTTACTTATTGAATTTTGTTCAGAATTTAATTTCTTGGTATAAAAATTTATTTAACTTGTTATTTATTCAATGAAAATACTTGTTATGACTATGACTTGTGTTAAATTAATAAATATGTTTGAGTAGATTTTTTTTTTTTGTTGAGGTTATGATTGATATTGGATTAGTACATATTTTTGCGGTATTGATTTTCATTTAATTGAATGCATTTTTATCTTAATTTAGTTTGATCGCCTAGATTAAGATTTTAGATGATTTAATACCATAACCATTGGTATTTAATTTGTCGGAAAATCAATTAAGTGACATATTTGAGACTAAAGTGTGAACCAACCTTAGGATCTTGTGTGAGGATACCTAGAGTTAACGAACTTAATTTTAGGCTTTTTATGTTTAATACCTTTTATTCCAAATTATCTATGAACCAAGTCGGTAAATTGGATTAAGAAGAGAAAGAAATTCCTATGAACATTAGGTTGACTTGCTTAAGTGAAGTAAATCCTAAATCAATCTATCGTCACTACTTATTTTTTTTAGTGCCTAATTCAATAGAAATCCAATGCCTCATCCATTTTTTTCTATCATTTGATCTAGTTCTTTTGCATTTAGTCCATTAATTTGCATCTTACATATTTTCTTATTTCACTTGTTTCAATTCATTTATAAAACAATCAATTCTTGATCCTCTGAGTAATTTTACATCGTTTAATTTAATTGTCTTATGTGTTGGAATCCCTTGGGTACGATACTCAGTTCTTACCGTTTTTATATTACTTGTCGACGAGGTACACTTGCCTCCGGATTGGTCTAGAATAGAATTTAATTTATATTATTTTGTTTAGACCGCAACAAGCACTAGATGGCCATCAACCCTGGTCATCAATTCTATCTTAATCTAAGCATAAACTTCTAACAACTTTATGTTAATAGCTCACCCTAAATCTAAATGACTCTACCTAATCCCTAACTTAATTTCTACCCTACTGAAGTAGGAGAATCCATTGAAGCATCCCCTATTCTTTTTCCTATAATAGCTAAAATTGTGGGCAAAAATTCCACCTTTGTTAAATCTATGTCTATGCACCATACACTAGAGATGTATCAAGTCTTATTGGCTTGATAATTATCATGCCTACCTTCTTGGTTTTGGTAATCAACTTATGTAATATTCTCAACTTTGGGGTGTCAATTTTGGTGATCTTGGGCACACCTTTTGAAAATTTTCCATCTCCTATTTGTCCTCAAAACTTGGAGACCTTAGTGATTTTGTTAAATCCAATACAAGCCTCCCTATCCTATGGTAGGTTCGTCTCTTCCGAAGTTGTGACTTTCTGCCAAGGTCCTAATAAGACATGGAAAAAATTTTCTCCTTAATTGGAACTTTACTACATCTTTACCATCAATTTTAATAAAATGCTTCTTAAAATTAAAAGTAGCTAGAAACTCAGTCAATAGATTTGTATATCAAGTCTTTTGAATCTCCATAAGTAAATCACAACCTCCAAATTTCAAATAATATCTCATAGTATCAATTGCTCTTATTTTCCAAATCATTAAGTGATATATACCTATTAGGCACTATCATGAGTTTCTTGATGCCAAAGTAATTATTTAATATAGCTAAATTGCTAAAGATTAGAACATATGAGTCAAGTTCCTCATTTTATGATGAAGATGCTTCATCAAAATGTCCCTTGTGAGGAACTTACTTAACTTCCAATTTCTATAGATATAACTAAACTCAGAGGAAGTAAACAATAGACATGAACAACATACTTAATCCATATGATTATTCATAAATACTATAAGGACCATGAAATAATTAATTAAGTTAACATGCCTTTTGATGGTTCTCTAACAAAGCCAATTAATCTAAATTCATTCATAAATTAATCCATTGAAGCATAAAATTCCTTATATTTTCAAATTAAACCAACATTGATAGCAAGTGCACCAGTCACAAGTAACATATGAAAATATTTTATTTCCAAGTTATCGTTTCACTAGGACATCAAAATTGCAAGTATTAGGCCAAATTAGGTCACAATTATCTAAATATTCAAATTCAATTGAACTTAAAAACTAAAATTACCAAATGAACTTAAAATGGCAAGTTATGCAGAATAACTTAGTTGGATAAAAAATATTGCTTAGTTAGATGAAATTGGTTAGGAAAATGATTTTCAATTATCTAGATGGATTAAATAAGGATTAGAAAATAGGGTCACTTTACTCGATCAAAGCATTTCTATGGTTAAAACAAAGCTTTTTCTCTAATTACTTAAGTTGAAGTTTGGTTATACTAAAATCTTAGGCACTGGGATTTAAAAATAGGAAGCTTAATCTAAAAATTCAATTTTCTAGATTATGACCCTCAAGATTAATCAAAGTTTGTTGTTAAATGACTTAAATAAGGGTTCTTAAGGATTTTCCAACAAATTAGGAAGATTTCTCATATCTTAACTTGTTTCTTTACGTTTTTCTAGGTGTTTAACTTAGAATAATCATTAATCTTATGATTTAAGCAAAGAACAACCCATAATCATTCAAGGAATCACATTCAACATATATCTATATCATTTTAGAACCATTTACCAACCAAAAAATAGATTTAGCCACTCATTTGGACTAAGAAATAGATCATTCTCATAACATTCATCATGTTCTTATACAAAAGATAATAAAGTATGGATTTAAATATAAATACAGGTTAAAATGCACCACTAAACAACTATAAACATGCTTATGAGCTTGAATCATGTGTAAAAGCTCCAACAATCTCCAAATACCAACTGATATTTGTAAAACATGAGGAAAAAATGGAGAACAAGAGAAAAATAACCTTAGAACCAAAGATGTTTTGAATTCTCTCTTGATTTCATTATCTGAAGTTATCTGAGTGTAACTTCCCTTTCAAAATGTCTTATGGACTTGAATTTATATCTTTGAGACATGCAGGAGCAATTTGACAACTTATAGCCATTGAAAATTGGAGATCCAACTATTTTTAACCTGACAATGAGTAAAACAACTCTTAAAGAACAGCTAAATGATGTCGCAATACCCCCATAGTTTGAGTCTCAGAAGAATAGTAAAACGGTGGTCTTGAAGGGTTAAATGCGAGCTGTATAGACCCATTGTTTTACTCCTATTTAAGCTCCTTTCCTTACATTTTCCTTGATTTCCACTCCAATTAGGTGGCCATCTACACATTAAACAATTAAACACACAAATTAAATAATTTAGAATCAAAATAAGGGTGAATTCATATCAAAAAATCATGAAAAATCATATGAAATGAATTCCTAACTATTTCCCCATACTTAAACTTTACTTTTCCTCTAACAAATCATTTCATCATCAATTTGAAAATGATTTATAAGGCTAGGAAAAGTAACTTTTTATTTAACATACAACATCATTGAACAGAATTCTTTAATCATTTGATCAATATGACCAATTAAGAGGTTATAAATTTGATTCATCAAACCAAGTCACAAAAGAAATCAAACCAATTTATGCTTCTTCTGATTGATCCTAATTTCATAATTCCATTCTAAGTGTAAAATGAATATGAACCAAGCTAAAAGTATTATTGCCTTAAGCAAATCCACATCCTTAATCAAATAGGAATTAAAATTTTAATCAAATGAATATGAGCTTGGCTTGGCTAAGAGGACATTTAATCTTATTAAGCGAAGATAAACATTTTGTCATGAGCATTTCCAATACTTCAACTAAATAATCTCACATCAAGTGACAACTAACACCAGTCATAAACTTCAACCAATTAGTTCCAAGCCAATAGAGTAAATGAAAAATGCGCACATATGTAATACCTTTTAAACACATTTTTTCTTTTATTTCTTCACACTTTCTTTTTAACTTTAATTTAATTTTAAATAAGGATGGTAAAAATGCATAAAAGAAGTAATCATTTTCATAGAAATACTCATTCCAAAAAATGGAATGTCATAATGATTATAAAGAATTAATCATCAAAAGCATGAAATGATGTGAAATCAGTTGATCATCAATTATCAAAATAAGAAGCATAACATCTTGAATTGTCAAAGAATCAAATTAAAAAAATAACAAAGGTCAATGATATGTAGAACATCGAAAAAAATTCCAAAAAATTATATATTTCTTTAAAGTATGTAATAAAGTGATCTGCTAAAGAACAAATAAAGCAAATGTGAAAGTATGAAATCCCTCCTCCATACTTAAGGTAAACATTTCTCTCCAATGTTCATAAAGACATAATAAAAGCATCAAGTGGGAGATAAATGAACAAATAGCACCCGAATGATAATTCCTTGAGAATCCTTCAAGGTGAAAAGAAATTTTTAAAGAGACATTAATTTTGAATTACAGCAATCTGGAAAGAATAAAGAAAAGCATGACAGCACAAGGGAACATACATCAAAATAATGCTCCATATAAATATATATATATATATATATCATGAATGTACCCAAAAGGGAGCACATACATCAAAGCCAAAAATTCATCGAAAGGTAAATGAAACTAAGTACATCAAAATAGAATAAGAAGGGTAAAAAAACAAAAGAGCCCTATCCAGAACAAAAAAGCTAGCCTAAGAAAAAAAAGGGCTAGCTAACTAGGATTTAATTAGGAGGGCTCGAAGGCAATCTGTCTTGAACATAGTCTATAAAAGATGAAGTTGACTCTAAGCTCTCTCCACTTGATCATGAACATCATCAACCTTAGACTCAATGCGCAATATATGCTGCTCGAAGCATTGAAGCATGGCTACCTGATTTACAGAAGAAGGACACATAATTGTAAGTGCCTCAAGTGGAGGAGAAGAGCTGCAAACACTATGAGTAGCTTTATAAGAAGTTTCAGCCATTCCTTCAATAAGTGTTGCAGCTGGCTCAGGTACAAGAATATCATCTTCATCCTCACACTTATTATCCTGAAGAGGGTGCCAAGCAAGGTAGCATCACACACCACCTACATACAAATATTGCCATTGTTTTAAAAGAGGGTAACCAATTATATACACAAGCTAAGGCTGAACAACAACTTGATCCTCAAATGAAACATCTGCCTATTGAAGAACTCTCGTCAATAAGGCTAGGAAGCAAAAATTCTTGTGTTTATGCTTATAGCAGACCATATTACAAATGCCTTGCTAAATAAAGGCAGCCAAATGAAAACCTTCAATGGATCCTAAACCATGATACAACTTATACAAGAGATAGGTATTATCATATGTTATCTCATTAAGGCCACTCACACGAGGAAGGACATTGGAGCTCAAAACAACAACCACAATCCTTTGTTAAACTGTAAGCTGAGCAATAGGATAATAGTGTTTTCTTGGCAGCTTAATAAAGTTCGTTTCAGTTTAAGCCGCCTCTAGGGAAATGAAGGACCAGGTTCCACTCTATCATGTTGGACTCAATCCACTCAACGGTGATTCAGATCTCCAACATCTAGGGCACTAAGAAGTGTAGAAAGGGAAGCACGAGTAATAATAATTGGAATACCAAGTACCATGGATGAAACATCAAGGAGATATTCAACTTTTTTCTCCTCAATGTTGGAACAAAACTCACGCACAAGTAGAAGATAATATGGTCCAATAAGAACTAATCCTGGATCCCACTGTAAGGTATGAAAAACATCAGAAATATGAAACTGAGTATCCAAAGCAGGAGCGAGAGTCTTTTCATTAATGAACTAGTTCGAGACATAGCTCTTGAACCAGTCTGCATTCTCTTAAGTTGAGAACCATAAAGCATCATAAGTTGATATCCTTCTCGAGTTTCATGCACTTTGGAACTGTCTACGCAATATTTTAAACCTAAATTTTACAAAATTTAATTCAAACAGACACTAAAATTAGGCAAAATTTAAAAAAATATTATCGAACTTAGACTAAAAAATTCTACTGGACTAAAAAAAATCACAAAAATGTAATTGAGATCATAATGCAAAAATTAGTACCATAGGAAAGATAACGAAATAAGAAATCCAATGGTACTATTGTTTTCACAAAATAAGGTCTGAATCATAAAAAAATAAAAAATAAAAAACAAACTTTGAGATGAGTAGTACCTCTGAACTGAATTTGAGTGATTTGGGGCTGATGTTTTGTTTCTTTGAGCGATTTGATGTAAAAATTAGCAAGAGCATGCAATATTTGTCAAATAGATCCCAAAATCATGAAGTTTGATGGAAATTTAAGCAAAACACAAGGATTTGAGGGTTAGGGAACTGATTTATCATGTAAGAGAAGAAAAGGGGAGAGGAAGACGAAGCTCCCAAAACTAAATCATTTATATGTTCAACAGGGACGAAAACAATTATAGTTTTTCGTTTTACTCTCCAATAGACTTAATTAGCAGGCATAGTACGCAAACCTATGCCATTTTACTCTCCAGCAAACTTAGGGCTTGTTTGGTATAGCTTAGGTTTTTGGTTTTTGTTTTTAACACAAAAATCGAAAAAGTCAACATACTAATACAGCATAGAAATCGAGGATAAAACACAAAAATCAATACAAATATATCAAAACTACAATTAAAAACCACAACCCATAGCAATACCAAACGACCCCTTAGACGACAGGCATAGTATATAAACCTACATCTTTTTTATCTCACAATTTAACTCTTTTGCAGACTGCGAAAGTTCAAAAAAAATTTCTTAATTTTGCCTCAAATTATCCCTAATTTAATTATAAATAAAGATAAAATGATTACACATCAAATTTTCTTTAAAAAAAAGGATCTTAGAACACTAATATTATAGCCAATATGGTTGAAAGGTTTGAAATTGACAGAAAACCACCTAGGATAAAAAAGGCTAAAAAGACAACTAAGAAAGAAACACATAGAGAGAACACATTATAAACAATTTAAACAACCTAAAAAGGACTTAAAGAGATAAACAAACTAATCCTAAAACAAACAAAAGAAAAACTAAAAAAGAATAGGAATAACTAGCTAAAATGTCAAAGAACTTACTTAAGCATTTTAAACTTGAAAAACTTAATTAAAAACACATTAAATTTAAATAAAAAAAAGTAATGCTAGAGAAGAAAACATAAATAAAGGATAAATGAAACTGAAAATTAAAAGACAAAAAAAGGAAAAGAAGAAAGACAAAAAGAAGAACTAGAAAATTAAACACTATAAATAAAAGAAAACTAAGGACACAAATTAAAAAGAAATAAAATACACAAATACTTAAATAATTCAAAGCAGAAAAACCTAGGGGGGATCATTGAGGAGAAAAATTTTAGCATCTGATTCATTAGCTCTACTAAGTAAATAGAGTTTGGTCGTTTGTCCATTGGCCTTGAATGACGATGAACCATTAGAAACTTCAATGGTATCATAAACATATTAAGTACATAATATAGACCAGTCCATTGAGATCGCAATTTTCTAAGAAAGAGTTTCAAGTTAAAGTTATAAATTAAAACTTTATCACCAACTTTAAAGTCACGAGAAAGAATATTTCTGTCATTCCATTTTTTATTCCTTTCTTTGTAAATATTGACATTTTCATGGGCATTAAACCGAAATTCATCCAACTCATTTAATTGTAATAACTTTTTCTTACCAACTTTCTTTGAATTAAAATTTAAGAAATTAATTTCCTCAAATCCCTTATGCTCTAATTCTACATGTAAATGACATGACTTGCCATAAACAAAGCGATATAGAGACATTCCAATAGGTGTCTTAAATGAAGTGCCATAAACCCTCAATGCATCATCTAATTTCAACGATCAATCATTCCTAGATGAACTAACGATCTTTTCCAAAATTCTTTTAATTTTAAAATTAGAAATTTCCACTTGACTGCTAGTTTGTTGATGATATGGTGTGGCAAATTTATGGGTTACACCATCTTTAGACAGGAGAGAATCAAATTGTCGATTACAAAAGTACGAACCTCCATCAATAATTATAGCTCTAAGTGTCCAAAATCTTGTAAAAATGTTTATTTTAAGAAATTTCACAACACATCTTACACCATTTGTGGGCAATGCAATAGCTTTAACCCATTTATTTACATAGTCTAATGTGACTAAAAATACTAATTGGCATATGATTTAGGGAAAGGTCTCGTAAAATTAATGCCCCAAAAATTAAAAAAAAAATTTGCAGACTAAAATTTTAATCAAAGTCATCTCATGTCTCTTAGAAATGTTTCCATGTTTTTGGCATGAATCACCATATTTTACATACTCAAATGCATCTTTCAACATAGTGGGCCAAAAGAATCTTGACTCTAAAACCTTATAGGTAGTCCATATAGGCCTGAAGCGTCCTCTAGCTTCCTTGGAATGATAGTGAGTTAATATGGAAGGTACTTCTTCATAAGGAACACATTTTCTAATGGTTCCATTTTTACAAATCTTATATAAAAATGGATCATACCAAAGAAACTTCTTAACATCTGCTAGGAATTTCTTCCTCTTCTGATAATAATAAATATAAGGAATAAAATTTCCAGTTAAATAATTAACAAAATCAGCATACCATGGTAAATTATCCTTAACTACTAATAGATGCTTTTTTGGGAACATTTCCTTGGTATCCTAATTTGCTCCTTGTTCTATGACTTTATCATTTAACCTTGAAAGATAGACAACAACAAACTTTTCAACACCCTTTTTTCCTTTATTTAAATATCAAATTCTTGTAACAAAAAGACCCATCTAATCAGTCATGGATTTGCATCAGTTTACTCATCAAATGGTTTAATACTGAATGGTCCATAGAAAATATTACTTTGGAAAGGACTAAGTAGGACTTAAACTTGTCAAATGCAAAGAACATAGCCAAAATCTCTTTTTCAATTGTTTTATAGTTCTTTTGAGCATCATTCATTGTTTGGCTCACATAATAAATTGGAAGAAATCTTTTTTCCTTTCTTTGCCTAAGAATTGCCCTATTACAAAGTCACTGACATCACACATTGTTTCAAACAATAAAGACCAATCTGGGGACACTAGGATTAGTGCACTCGTCAATTTCTATTTTAACAATTTAGATGACTGCATGAATTGCTCATTAAAATCAAACATCCTTGGTTAAAATATCAGTGAGGGGTTTGGTGATTTTGTAAAAATACTTAATAAATCATCCATAGAAGCTGGCATGGCTTAAAAAACTCCTAATCACTCGAACTGAATTAGGAGGTAGAAGTTGAGCGATTACATCCATCTTAACCGAATCTACTTCAATTCCCTTGTTGAAAATTTTGTGACTAAGTACACTGCATTCCTGTACCACAAAATGACACTTTTTCCAGTTTAAAACCAAATTTGTCTCTCTACATCTTGTAAGCACTTTCTCCAAATTATCCAAAGAAGAATCAAATGATGGGATAAACACTGAAAAATCATCCATCAATACTGGAATATAGGATTTAATCATATATGAAAAGATGGCCATCATACAACATTAAAAAGGCGTTGTAGCATTGCATAAACCAAAAGGCATGCGTCGATAAGCAAATGTGCCATATAGACAGGTAAATGTTGTTTTCTTTTAATCTTCAGGGCTATTGAAATTTGTAAATTACCACTGTAGCCATCCAATGCATAACTAAAATTGTGTCTGACTAATCTTTCAATGACTTGGTTAATAAAATTTAGTGAGAACTGATCTTTTCAAGTGCCATCATTTAGTTTTCTGTAGTCTATACACATACACCAACTAGTAGCCTTCTACGTTCCTTATTGGTATCATTTCATTTTGATCATTTTGAATTACTGTTGTTCCACATTTCTTGGTACAACTTGCATAGAACTTACTCAAGGAGAATCCAAAATTGGAAAAATTATTCCTGAATCTAGAAAATTCACTACTTCATTCTTTATAACCTTCTTTATGTTTAGATTTAATCTTCATCTAGCTTAGACTAATAGCTTATTTCCTTCTTCCATAAAAATCTTATGCGTACAAATTGAAGGACTTAACCTATTTATATCCACAATGGTCCAACCAATGGCTTCTATATGTTCTCGCAAAACTCATAATAAATTCCCTTCCATAATTTCAGTCAAAGATACTAAAATAATGACTGGTAAATATGATGGAGGACTAAAAAATGCATACTTTAGACTTATAGGAAGAGGTTTAAGTTCTAAGTCAGGTGGCTCCTTAATTGATGGTTTAGGTAAAGGCTTAATTGGCCTGTCTAAAAGCTTAGATTTCTTGAATGGAAGCCAACTAGTCATCTTTCTTGCTTCTAATTCTCTTAGAACCTCACTAATCTCTTCCTCCCCTAAATCTAATGACTGAAATTGAGTTAACACCTTTTACAATGGATCACCACGTAATACCAGAAAAGGGTCACTGTCAAGATGTCTAACTCCAATAAAATTACAACTGTTATAATCCATTGGATGCTGCATAGTATTAAACACATTGAACTCTATTTCCTCATCCTAAAGTCTCAAGATTAATTTCCCACCATACAACTCAATTAATGTAATGACTGTAGCCATAAATGGTCTTCCAATAATCATAATTACCTTGCTATCTTCCTCCATATCAAGAACCAAGAAATCCATAGGGAAAATGAACTTGTCCACCTTAACCAAAACATTTTCTATGATCCCTCGTGGGTATATGATCGAACGATCTTCCAATTGTAGTGAAACTATTATAGGCTTTGGTTCCTCCAACCCTAACTTCTTAAAGATAGATAAGGGCATCAAATTAATACTTGCTCCTAATTCCTTTAAAGCCTTACTTATTGGTAAGTCCCCTATGATACATAGAATGGTGAAGCTATTTGGATCCTTGAGGTTAGGAGGCAACAGGATCACCGAACATTCTTCATTAAGCTTCACAGTTTCATATTCTTCTAACTTCCTTTTCTTTGACATAATGTCCTTCAAAAATATTACATAACTTGGAATTTATGCAATGGATTCTGTAAATGGGATATTTATGTGCAATTTCTTGAAATTTTCTATAAAATTTCCAAATTGCTTATCTAACTTCGCATCCTTAAATCTTTGTAAATAAGGAGTGGGACATTTATATGACTGTACATTTGGATTAACAAAAAGCTTACAAGGTTTTTCCTTATCCTTACTCTTCACTTACTTGCCTTTTTTCTTACTTTTTACTACTTCCATCACCGTTTCATGGTTCTTTTCTATTTTTGCTTCCTTTTTCTTTTCTTTTTCTCCACTTTCCACTTTACCACTTTTCGGAGTGATGGCTTTTACATGCTCATGAGGATTGTCTTCATTTGTGCTTGGTAGCTTATTAGGAAATCTTTTTTGTAACAATTGAGCAATTTGGCTAACTTAAGTCTCTAAATTTTTAATTAAAGCTTCATTATTGTGTAATTGGGACTCATTATTTTAAATTTGTTTTAACACTATTTCGTTAAATTTTAATTTTTTTGGTGTAGGTGGAGGTGGGCTCGTTCTAAACTTAGGTGGTGCAGCTCTCTGAGGTTAACTGGGGGTTAGTGGGTGTTCTAATTGTCTCATCTAGTAAAACTTGGGTGGTTTCTCGATCCAGGGTTGTAGGTATGAAAATAGTGATCATTCCTTTGCCTGTTATAGCTTACATACTAAGCGTGTTCAGGCTCTCTAGTAAAGGGACTACCTATTAGAAAATCTAAAGAAACATGGATGGAACGACTACAGTGTTCACAATCAGCTTGATTCTTAAATTCAGTACTTCTAACTCCATTAACCAAACTATCTAATTTCTTATTCAAAAGATCCATTTTGGTGGCTAAAAAAACAATATCATTTATAGCATGCACTACCATGTGGTTTTCATGGATGGCATTCTAAATTATACTTAAACACGTTTGTTGTCATCTTTTCCATGAGATTATAAGCCTATTTGAAGTCTTATGTATGAAAATTCCTTCAGCAACAGCATCCATAATATAGTGGGTAGAGGGTGTAAGACCTCTATAAATTATATCCACTTGTTGCCAGGTATTGAAACCATGACTTGGACATGCAGCAAAAATTTCCGTGTACCTTTCCTATACCTTGTAATAAGCTCTCATTTTCGTACTGAACAAAAAATCTAATTTTGTCTTCATTTTTTTTTAATTTTCAAAGGTGGGAAAAACTTAGCTAGAAACATTTTCATTAGCTCGTCTCATGTTGTAATGGAACTAAATGGATGGCTATTGAGCCATGCTCTAGCCTTATCACTAAGGGAAAATGGGAACAATTTAATGTTCACTTAATCGTTAGGCACACCATTACTCTTAAAAAGTTCACAAATATCCAAAAAATTTTGTAAATGATCATTTGGATCTTCTAAGGCTGTAACACCAAATTGAGAACCTCTAACCATTAAAATAATGCTATGAGGGATTTCAAAGTTATTAAAATTAATCCTAGGCTACACAATACTAGCATAGGCTGCCCTCTATTGTTTAATGGTAAATCCGTCATAGTTAATGATCTAGTACCCTCCTAATATCTGTCAGTTATTTATTTTGGTGGATCCATGTCTAAATCAAAGGATTGCTCACTAAAGGTCTCTGGCCATATGGTTTTAGATGTACTCATTTCTTTTGCTTCGTAGTATTTCTTTCAAGCTCCAAATCAAATTTTAACAATTCATGTTTATGTTCCCAAGTATGCATGCAAATTTTAAAAAATAACAATAAAAACACTACTAAAATAATGAGAGTTCACAAAAATAAAAAGCACAAAAAGAAAACAAGGAAAACAAAATAAATTTAAACACTATACAATATAAACTAGCTTTAGACTAATCTTCATTTGGATCTTCTAAGGCTATAGCACCAAATTGAGAACCTCTAACCATTGAAATAATGCTATGAGGGATTTCAAAGTTATTAGCGTTAATCCTAAATTACACAATACTAGCATAGGCTACCCTCTATTGTCTAATTCTAAATTCGTCATAGTTAATGGTCTAGAAACCTCCTGATATCTTTCTGTTATTTGTTTTGGTGGATCCATGTCTAAATCAAATATGGCTCACTAAAGGTCTCTACCCTTATGGTTTCAGATGTACTTATTTCTTAAGCTTCGTAGTATTTCTTTAAAGCTTCAGATCAAATTCTAACTATTCTTGTTTATGTCCCCGTGTATGCATGCAAATTTAAAACAACAATAATAAAAAGACTACTAAAATAATGATATTTCAAAAATAAAAATAAAAAGTACACAAAGCAAACAAGGCAAACAAAAAAATTTTAAACCCTCATACAATATAACCAGTTTTAGACTAATTTTCATTATTTTTTCCTAATATTTCAATTATGATTCATGTTTCCCAGTAACGACCCCAAACACTTGTTAATAGTCTTCTAACAAAGCCAAATAATCCAAATTCATTCACAAATTAATCCATTGCAACAAAAAATTCTTTTCATTTTTAAATTAAATCAACAATGATGACAAGTGCATCAGTCATACGTAATATATGGAAATATTTTAGATCTAAGTTATTATTCCATTAAGGCAGCCAAATTGCAAGTATTGTGCTAAAATAGGTAGCAATTATCTAAAGATTCAAAATCAATTGAACCTAAAAACTAAAATTACCGAATGAACTTAAAATGGCAAGTTATGTACAATAACTTAGTTTGAAAAAAATGATTGCTTAGTTAGATGAAGTTGGTTAGGTAAATAGTTTTTAGTGATCTAGATGGATTAAAGAAGGATTAGAAACTGGGGTCACTTCACTCAATTAAAGCATTGTTGTGGTTAAAACAAAGCTTTTTCTCTAATTAATTAAGTTGAAGTTTGGTTATGTTACAATCTTAGGAACTAGGCTTTAAAAATAAGAAGCTTAATCTAAAAATTCAAATTTCTAATTATGACCCTCAAGATCAATCAAAGTTTGTTGTTAAATGACTTAAATCAGGTTTCTTAAGGATTTGTGCAACAAATTAGGTAGATTTCTCACATCTTAACTTGTTTCTTTATGTTTTTCTAGGTGTTTATCTTATAATAATCATTAATATCATGATTTAACCAAAGAATTACCCCTAATCACATAAGGAATCACATTTAGCGTATATCTAGATCATTTCATAAGCATTTTCCAACCAAAAATAGATTTAACCACTCATTTGGAGCAAGAAATAGATCATTCTCATAACATTCACCATGTTCTTGCACAAAAGATAACAAAATATGGATTTAAATATAAAAATAGGTTAGAATGCACCACTAAGCAGCCACAAATACATTTACAAACTTTAATCATGTGTAAGAGCTTCAAAAATCTCCAAATACTAATTTAGATCTACAAAACAAGATCAAAACAATGAAGAACAAGAGAAAAATAACCCTAAAATCAATGGTAATTTGAATTATCTCTTGATTTTGGTGATTTGTGTGTAAATTCCCCTTGAAAATGGATTCTAAACTTGAATTTATATCTTTAAAATGTGCAAGACCAATCTGGCAACTTTTGACCAATGAAAATTTGATATCTCGCAATTTTTAACTCAACAAGAGTAAAACAACACTTGAAGAACAACTAAAAAATCCCTTAATACCCCCACCGTTTGAGTCCTAGAAAAGGTATAAAATATTGGTTTTGAATGGTTAAATGTGGGCTGTATAGACCCACCATTTTTCTTCTGTTTAAGCTCCAATATTCACATTTTCCTTTATTTCCACTCCATTTATGTTTCCATCTACCAGTTAAACAATTAAGAACACAAATTAAATAATTTAGAATCAAAATATGAGTGAATTCATATCCAAAAATTATGAAAAACCATATGAAATGAATTCCTATTAATGTCAAATTTACCATAATTGCTTAAGTTCAAGGCCTAGGAAGTATCAAAATTATCAACCATTTAACAAAGGGTATAAGAATAGAATGCTAATGCATCAATTTAGAGTAATGGGGAGGATAATGAGGTGTTTATGAATCATAATTGACATATAAACCAACCTTAAGCACTTGTGGTAAGAATAATCTTAAGTCACGAAAACTTATGCGATACTTAAAGGGTTTAATATGTAATGTACCTCAATGTAATCTCTCTAAACATTCGAAATTAATGACAGCACCATGAATTAGCTTAAAATATTATTTTATATAAGGTTTGTGATAGGGATGCATTTTATGGTATTTCTGTATGCGTCTTATTATGGTTTCATCACGATTTTGATGTTTAATTGCTTAATTTGTGTTGGTTTTGAGTTTACTTGTATATTTAAACTTAAGACACAAATACAAACAGAAAAGATCAAGTTTGAGGAAGAATTGAAGAAAAATGAAGTAAGGAACTACTATCAAATAAGCTTAATGGTAGTCTACCAAGCAATATAATGATGTCATTTACAATCTTTTTTTTAACCCTTTTTTTCTAGAATCCTTAATGGTTTTTTTATCATCTTGGAAACCAAAAAAAGAAAAAAGAGCAAAGTCAACTTTTGCTTCTTCAAACATCTAAAACCCTAGAAAAGGCATATAACGAGATGGATTAGGGTAAATTTCACCAAGTTTTTCTCTCCTTTTGAAGTAGCCTTCATTTTATGTGTATTTTCCTTAGGTTTTCCTTGTGTTTTTATGCTATTTTGATCTCATTTCATGTTTTATCCTTAAATTAATATTTTAGGTGTTAGATAGTTTTTGTTATTATTATTTCTACTACCGTTGAGTGATTTTTGTTTTTTTCTTGTTATTTATTTTGGATTTTTCTTGAATATTTGTTTAATATTTAGTTTTCATTAGTATAGTGTTATTTATTTATTTCTGACATTTTCTTTCTAGTTTCCTTATCTTTTTAGCATTTATCTTTTATCTTGATTAATTTAGTGTTTATTCTTATTAATTTTAGTATTTTAGCGTTGTTTTCTTTTGGATTTGAAGATATTTAATGGATTATTGATTTATAATTGTGAGAATTTAATTGGGTTTTTATGGGTTTAAGTTTTATGCCAAGATTGAATTGGAACCCTAATTTAATGCCATGAAGTAGGGATTATAAGTAGGATTGATAACAATATTAGTAATTTCTAGTCCTATTGCTAAATTTGAGCTTTTTAATTCGTAACTGTTATTAACGATTACCATAACTGGCGACGGGCTAATTGAATTTGTAAATGAGACATAATCAGCTTAATAGAGAATTTCAATTCTTTAGATCACACGATCTGAGTTTGCTAGATTATGGTCTAATTTAATCATTCTCTAGTCCTTCATGTTGTTATACCAATAAATCTAAAGAACTTGTTCTAGGTTGTCATGTAACTAGGGATAAATTTTCTATTGTATAAGACTTATCTAAAAAAGGAGAAACTTAGGACATAAGAGCTTGTTTGTATTTATAGGCTATCATATTAGCCATAATAGAATTCATATTTCTTAAGCTTCTACAGAGGTGAAAAACACAGTAGAGGCACTAGAAGGAGAGGAGATTAGATATGAAATTTTCTTTACATCATCCTTAGTTTTTTTTTTTACCGTTCTTAGAGTTCTTAACATTCAAACACTTATAATATTGATTGTAAGTTGTTTTCCACTTTGACAAATGTTGGAGATTACTGTTAAGAGATATATCTGAGATTATGCTCTTACTTTTATGATTAATCAAAGTATTGTGCTTAAGCTTATATTTTTTTCTTCTTTTTTAATTATTCTTAAGGTTTAATTGAGAATTTTTAGTTCTTTTTTAGTTGAGATCCCATCACTGAACCTATAGAACATTCAATAGCACTCTTAGACATTTTCTAAACTCTAAACTCATTATTTACCTCTTATGTTTGTGATTAATCAAAGTATGTTGCTAAAGATGTGTGTTTTCTGTGCTTTGATTAATATATGTGGCTGAATCAATTTCCAACAAAGGATTAGTGTAGAAATGAATTAAGTGAGCTTTTGTGCATGATTAAGGGACTAATTTTTTCTTATTAAAGGTCTAAAAAATATGTTTTTAAACTGACCATTTATGAAAAGATTAAAAGATGATCTAAGATTTAAGAAATTGACTTAGTTCATTTTATAAATCAATAAAGAATGCAAATTAGTCATAGTATGAACATATTTTGATTATTTGTGATAGCATAATTTTTGAGATTAAAATTTCAGAATTTAACTTCCTGATCTTAAGGCCTATTAACTTAATTTAATGCAAGACCAAACTTTAAATTATAATTACCAGAGAAAAGGCATAGTCTTAACCATTGTTTTGTCTTGAAATTGTGAAAATCCTCTAAAATTAGCCCCTAAAAATGTTAATTGTTCAATTAATTAATTGAAAACCAAATATTTATCTATTTTTCACAATTTGGTAATTTTTTGAATCATTTTAGAAGTCATTTTACATTGATTGAGTGAAGTTAAGTTAAATTCCCATTTTTTTGGCATTTCAATCAAACATTTGGAATTTCCTAGATAATTGTAGGCTTGTTGACCTAATAGATATATCATTATACTATGGAACCAACAAGGTCTTAAAAATACTCTATTATATTACTTATTTGATAGGTGCACTTGCCTATTCATTGGTTAACTTCAAAGTAATAATTCTTTTAAATCTGAAGTCACCTAACCAATACTAAGAAGGTTTTTGTGCTATTATGGGGGGAAAATCTTAGAATATTTAGAAAAATTGATGTCAATTACTTTTGTACTTGTCTATATTGTTTTCCTAAATTTTCTAAATTTTTATGCATTTATTTTATTTTTTAAATTTGAGTGTTTTTATTGCTTTCTGGTGATCTTATTTGTGTTGTTTGTTTCTTTTGTAAGTATTTGCTTTTATTTAGTTCTTTTTTTTAGACTTTGGTCCATAACTTAAGAATACATTTAGGAAAAAGAAAGAATCACGAGCTAGCACATCTGATCCTTTAAAAGTTTAAAAGTTTAGTGACATTGAATCTGAACCTATAAAAATGTTCCCTTAGGAACCTGTAGTTTTCTAACATCAAGAAGAACCTAGAGAACCTACTATGATAGACTTAGTAACAGGAAATAGTGGTAGACCTATGGCTAGCATTATTCGACCTAGGGTCAAAGCAAACAATTTTGAAATCTTGTATAGTATTATTTCTATGGTTAGATATTCACAATTTGGCAGATTAGCTTTAGAATATGTAAATGAGCATCTACAAAATTTCCTAGATACCTATAATCCTTTTAAAATCAATAAGGTTTCGAAAGTTTCAATTAAACTTAATATTTTCTCTTTTATCTTAAAGATAAAGTTAAAGCTTGAATATCCCAATTCAACATGGTTCCATTACTACTTGAGATGATTTAATGAAAATATTATTAGATAAATGTTTCCCACCTGCCACGATAGCCAAAATGAATATTGAGATTAGTTCAATTGTGTAGTATGGGAACGAAAGTCTATATAAGGCTCAGGAGAGAGTTAGGGAGATGCTTGACAAGTGTCCTTGCCATGGGTTTAGTACATGGTAGCAAGTGAACATTTTCTATACTAGTTTTACTCCATTGACTCGTAACACCGTTAATGTTATGGCTATAGGTAATTTTATGACAAATACTCAAAATGAAGCCTACAATTTAATTAATTAGATGGTCATAAATAGTTTTTAGTAAAATTTTGAATGCCATCCTAGGAAACTACATGGCGTTCATGTAATAAAAAATACAATAGCTTTTACGGTTTAAATAGAAATATTGAATAAGTTAGATAGCTTAGTAAGTGGAGGTGGTAGCAGTACTCATAGGGTTAAGTGTAAAAGTTGTGAAAATACCCCTCATTCATCAATAGAGTGTCAAGAAGGTAGTCCTTTTACCCGAGAACCTAAGCAAGCTTAGTTTTTTGTTTGTTGGAGATTTTAATGGATAAGGAGGAAACCCTTATTCCAATACTTACAATCCTAGTTAGAGAAACCATCCAATATTTTCATAGAGTAACAATCAAAACTATCAATAACCACCTCATGCCAACTCTCAAAGTGCACATCCACTTGGCTTTAGAGCCAATCATCCTCCACCTAGTTTTGAAGAGATAGTGCTCAAATACATCCAATCTAATGAGTCAAAGATGTAAAATCATAAGGAATCAATCAAGAATCTGGAGACTCAAGTTAGTCAAATTGCATATCTTTTATAGGAGAGGCTACCCAATAAGTTGCCTAACACTACTGAAGCCAATCCTTAAGAGCATGCCAAAGCTATTATCTTGAGGAGTGGAAGAGAGGTTGAGACAGAAAGAATGAAGTTAAAAGAAAAAGGAAAGCAAGTATTAGTGGAGAATGAAAGGAAAGAGAAAAAAAGAGAACATGATTTAAGAGAGAGCGCTAAAAGAAAAGATGACGAAATATAGAGAGCTAAGAGAGAAGATGACAAGAGAGAGAGCTGAAGAAAAGATAACGAAGAAGGAAGCTAAGGGTGAAAGTTCTAATAAGGTACCTAGGATGTTTGCTAATCCCAATATGCAACTTTACAAGCCTAGGATTACTTACCTTCAAAGGTTAAAGAATACAAACCTTGATAAGTAATTTGAGAAATTCTTGAAGATATTTAAGAAATTTCATATTAATATCCTATTTACTGATGCCATTGCTGAGATGCCCTCCTATGAAATTTTTTTAAAGGAAATTATGTGAAAGAAGCGAAGATTGGGGGAGCATGAAGCTGTCAAGCTCAATGAAGACCGTTCACCTAATGTTTTGAAGAAGTTATCTCCAAAACTCAAGGATCCTCATAATTTTACCATTCCTTGCATAATTGTCAACTTATAAATAGATAGGGATTTGATGAACCTTAGAGCAAGTATTAATTTGATGCCTTTCTCTATATTCAAGAAGTTAGGATTGGAAGAGTTGAAACCAACTATTGTCATATTACAATTGGTTGATAGATCAATGATGTATCCAAGAGGAATCATTGAAGATGTACTTGTAAAGGTTGATAAATTTATATTTCCCATTTATTTCCTTTTTTTGGTTATGGAAGAGGACAGTACAATGCACATCATTTTGGGAAGGCAATTTTTTTCTAATTCAAGGGCACTAATTGATGGACATAGAGGAAAGCTCATTCTTAGACTACAAGATTAATAGATTAAGATCAATGTGCTCAGAATAATGAAGCATCCCTCCACTTTGGATTCATGCAACTTCATTAGAGTGAAGTCCAGTCAAGATGATCCATTCAAGTATCTTTGTTCAGACCCTTTTTAAATGGCATTATCCATTCATGTTCTTTGGAATCAGAGGAAGAGGAAGTAAAAAAAGTGATGGAAGACTTAGAAATTGGGAATGAGACCTGTAGTTGGATTCAATCTAGGAGGATTTAACCCTTGGATAGACCAATCAAATCCCTTCTAAATCCATCTAATGAAGTTGGATTCAATATGGAACATACGTGTGTTTCTTGCACAAATACTAAAAAGCACATATATTATCTTATAAGTGAAAAACTCACTGAAAAATTTTGCTATCCAACTATCAACTGTGAATAATGCCCATGTTAGGATCTATATGTACCCTTATATCTTAAGAGAGGACAGCTACTACATGGATACAGGCTAAGTATTCTTTTTTGTTACCTCTATCACAATTAATTGTAATCATTTATCTTCATTAATGGATACGATGGAAGAGAGATTGTTAAGGGTCCTTTGAGAGCATCAATGTGCAATATGATGGATCCTAGCTAGTATCTAAATGTTGCGTCCTTCTATTTGCTCTTATAAAATATTCATGGAAGAAGAAAGTAAACCCTCAGTCCAACCTTAGTGCGGACTAAATAAAAATATGAAGGAACTGGTGAAAATTGTAGTCAACCTCTTAGATGCTAGTATCATTTTTCCTCTCTCTAACTCCACATAGGTCAGTTCGATATAAGTGATACCTAAGAAAGGAGGAACAATTGTGAAGAAGAACGACCAAGAAGAATTCATTTCCATAAGGAAAGTCATGGGATGGAATACATGTATTGATGATCGCAAGTTAAATGATGCCACCTGAAATGATCACTTTCCTTTATCCTTCATTTATCAATTTATTGAAAGATTGGATGGCATAGCCTTCATTGTGCCCTGGATGTGGACAAGGGCTATTTGAAACTTCCTGTTACCCCAAAGTATTGAAAAAAGACAACATTTACCTATGGCATTTTTTCATATAGATGTATGCCTTTAAGTTTCTGTAATTCCCCTGCCACTTTTTAACGTTGTATGGTGGCTATTTTTGCAGATATTATCAAGACTTTTACTAATGTTTTTATGGAAGATTTTTTTTTATTAAGGCACATCATTCAATGCATATTTAGAAAAATTGGGGAATGTGTAAAAGAGATGTAAAGAGACCAACTTGGTATTAAATCGGAAAAAATTCCATTTTGTGCTAAAAGAATATATTGCATTGGGTCATAAGATCTCAAGAAAGTGAATAAAGGTAAATCAAGAAAAAAATTGAAGTAATTGCTCAACTTTTAGCACCTAGTCAAATTATAGCATTTTTTAGTTCTCTAGGACATCCCAGATACTATAGGTGATTTATTAAGGACTTTTGTAAGATATCCAAGCCTCTTACTAAGTTGTAGACCAAGAACATTGTCTTTAATTTTGATGATAGATGTGTGTGTTCTTTCAGTTTGTTAAAGGAAAAGGTCACTAGTACATCTATTTTGGTATCACCTAATTGGTTTCTTCTATTCGATTTGATGTGAGATGCAAATGACTTTGAAGTTGTTGTTTCTCTTATGAAAAAGCATGGTAAAATCTTTCATCTGATTATTTATGCAAGCCGTATCCTACATGATCCCCAAAGAAATTAAAGCACTATTGAGAACGAGATTAATTGAAGAATTATGAAAAGAGTTTGCAAATTTGCCATTCTCTAAGACATCTATGTGGGTTAGGAGAGACCCACGTAGATTTCCCAGAGACCTGAATAAATGGATTCTCCATCAATATATATACGATGAATAGACCTCCGAGTTAACCTATTGTAATAGGCACATCTAGAAAAATATCCAGCAAATCACCAAGATTTCAGCTAAGGCATGCTTCCAATTAGTTCCCCTATTTGAGAAGGACCAAGTGCGAGTCCTTAAGCTTTTGAAAAGGGGAAAAATACAGTAGAGATGTCAGAAGGAGAGGAGACCAGATCTGAAATTTTCTCGGCATCTTCCTTAGTTTTTCTTTTTAGTGTTATTAAAGTTCTTAGCATTCAAACACTTAAAATCTTGATTCCAATTTGCTTTCTACTTTGCTAAATGTTAGATCTTGTTGTTAACACACATATATGATCTTTGAAATTATCTTAAAGGGTTTCTAACTTAGATTACTTATGTTATTCTCTTATTTTTATAATTAATCAAAGTATTGTGTTAAGCTAATATCTTTTCCTATTTTTTGATTTTTTTGAGGATTGATTAATGATTTTGAGTATTATTGGAGCTAAAAGAACATCACATAACCTATAAACTATTCAAGATCTCTCTTGGGTTTTTTTAAAACTCTAAACTTGTTATTTTCCTCTTATATTTGTGATTAATCAAATATGTTTCTAAAGATGCATGTGTTTGTGTGTTTTGGTTAGTATGTGGACCTAAATCAATTTTTAGCTAAGGATTGCTATGTAAATGAATTAAGTTAGCTTTTATGCATGATTAAGGGATTGATTTTTGCATATCAAAGGTCTAAAAAATCTATTTTTAGACTAGCCACTTAAGAAAAGATTAAAAGATGATCCAAGACTTGAGAAATCAACTTAGGTTGTTGGAAAAATTAATAAAAAACACAAATTAATCATTACATGACCAAACCATGATTATTAGTAAGAGTTTAAGTTCTTAAATTAAAAGTGCAAAAGTTAAATTCTTCATTGTAAGGCCTATTAACTTAATTTGATGCATGATTAAATTTGAAATTAGGATTAATAGATAAAAGGCATAGTCTTAATCATAACTTTGTATTGAAATTGTGAAGATCTTATAAATCAGCCTATAAAAATATTTATTTCTCAATTAATTACTTAAAAATATAATCCTTGGCTAATTTACACAATTTGGTAAAATTTTAAATTAATTTAGAAGTCATTTTACATTATTTGAAGCAAGTCAGGTCAAATTAGCATTTTTTGACCTTTTAACCAATCATTTGGAATTTCTTAGATAATTGTAAGGTAATTGATCAAATAATTACATAATTTCCCTGTGGGACCTACAGTTGGGTCATAAAAACACTATTATATTACTTATTCAATTGGTGCACTTGCTTATATATTAGTTAAATTTAAAGAAAAAATTGTTGAAAACCTTAAGTCACCTAAACAACAACAATAGTAGCTCATAACAATTTCTACCAAATTTTTTATGTCATTGTCAAGGAATTGGCACCCATATTTTATCTATTTCTTAAGTTGTTATTATTATTATTTTTAATCTTTTTGATTTTAAAGTTTTTTTTTTTTTCATAGCATTTTCAGATTCTAAGAACTTAACAAGGCAATGTCTCGTTATCAATATGCTTTTAATTATGATCTTTACTACTATCATTACTTTGAGGATGAGTTCAATTTTCTTCTTATTTCTAGGTTAAAGCATCAAGTGGCAAATCTCGCATCCTATGTAGAGCAAGTCAAGATGGATGGATAAGAAGCTAGGATATGTGATATTTTCTCATTTTCGGGTAATCCTACTTATATGTGTTATATCTTGCAAGATTTGTGACAGTATGGATTCAGTTATTTGCCAATGTGCTAGCAATTTCAGCTGTACTTCCAATCTATTCTTTTGTCTCCCCCTCCACTACCGTCACCATAAGCTGATGGATGTCTTTGGAGGATATCGTAGAGAGTTTAACTATAAGCATTCTTCAATTTCAGTAAGAAATAAGGAGTAGCTTAAAGAACTTGGAATATCAATCTAATTAGAAAATGTAGCCAAAAGCATAGAAGCTTAAGTTTCTATAGACATTCTTAGCCAACCAGAGAGGGATAGAAGGGAGGAGATGTTTGCTATTTCATTAGCGAGCAGGGAATAAGAAGAGCACCTAAAATAGAAGGAGGAAGAGCAGAAGCAGCTAAGATAGGAAGAGGTGATAGTTTGAGAAAATGAGAAGGATGCAACTGCTCTTAAGGTAAGTGATAAGAATCAAATTGATATGATTTTTATGGTTAATTTGATGAATTATGACCCCCTATATCAGTGTTTAAATGTTTAATTGATGCCCCATAATGTTTGATTTGCAGA
>JAOXYD010141752.1:0-10715 GCA_028565735.1 Pinacopodium congolense
CCATGACCATCTTTTCTTCAGTTATAACTACTCTCAAAGGCTATGGTCCCAGTTGCTACAATTGTTCAATCTTACCTAGCCTCATGGTTTTCTCCCTCAAACCTACTCCTAGCTTTGACACCATAATTCTTCTACCTCAAGAGAGGCTACCTTGCTTACAACCCTTTTCTTTACTAATGTTTATGTCATTTGGAACGAAAGAGATGCCAGAATTTTCAACAACAAGAGCACATATGTTCAGAACCTTCTTTCTTCGACCTTCCTACTTGTGAGAGAGACTTCTTAGCCTCCCTAACAGTGAATTACCATTTTGAGAGCATAATAATCTCACATAATTGTAGATTTCATTGCTAACCGTGTTTTGTTTTATAGGTTCCACCCTTATAAACCAGGACACTCAGGAGACCAAGGCCCTCCTTGATCTATTGCTGTCAATCCTCTTTCCAAAAGGGATGCTTTACTTTAAAGATTGTATACTAGAAAAAGAACATCTTTAAAATCTCCCCACATGACCAGAAGTTCTCCCATCTATATTTCAAATTTTAACAACTCCAAAGAAGGTGAGAACAAGATCAATTCAAGGACTCTGCTTCTTCTCAAAGTCTCGTTGCCTCCTAACCAATTGGTTCTTCTACTACCCTTCTACGCTGAACTCTACAGTTATAGTGAAGCAAACAACAATTTTGGCCTCCAATGTGCATCCTCAACTGAGAAAGAGACTAAGAAAGATGGAGGATTCAAAACCCTCTGAGAAAAGAGCTAAAGCAATCATCTATAAGTAACCTACGGAGAAATCATCCCAAAAGTTGAGAGCTTCTTGTCAACCAGGAGGATTTGAGAGGGTCCCCTGCTCCTAGCATCTTCCGCCCCCTTGCTGATTTCGATCAGTTTGGGAATCCCCTGCCTATACTGAGGCATTTTCCCAGTATGGCTCAAGATTCTTCTTAATTTTGCTCTCCCTCTAGTTTTCCCTTTATTTTGTTTTTATTCTTATTGTTTAGCATTGCTCTTCTTGGGCTAAGATACTAAGGTACCTCCTTTTTTTTCCAAGCACCTCTGCTTTTTCACTGTTCCTTTTTTTCCTTCGGGCTTTATTGGTTATACAATACCTTTTTTCTAATATAATCTTTGCCTTATTATCAAATAATAATAATAATAATAACTCCTCGAGTGATAATAATCTCTTGTCAGAATTTGAAAACTTTCTTTCCATTCTTTGCTATTGTTTTTTATTTTTTTAATAAAAGTCATAAAAATAACTAAATGCACCTAATATAAAGAAGAAATTCAAGGAACATAAACATTGCACTAATTTTGATGTGTGGACCATAATTTTGAATTAGATATAACAATTACAAAAAATAATAAAATAAAAAAATATTTTTGTGTTTTTTAGCAATCTTGTTTCTAAGACAAAAAACAAGTGATCATTATTAGACAAATCCTTAATATGTTTAAATCCTAATACTCTAGCATTTAACATGCGTAACAATGCATGTCTCCTAAATAATGTATCTGCCACAATGTTTTCCTTTCCCGATTTATGCTTGATCACATATGGAAATGTCTATATGAATTCAACAAAATTTTCATGCCTTTTGCTAAGTTTGTGTTGACCTTTTATGTATTTCAATGATTCATGGTCAGTATGGATAACAATCTCTTTTGGCCACAAATAATGCTGCCAAGTTTTTAATGCCCTAACCAATGCATACATTTCCCTATCATAATCTGGGTAGTTTAAGGCTGCCCCACTAAGTTTTTCAGAAAAATATGCAATTGGTTTTCTATCATGCGTTAAGACATCCCCTATTTCAACACCACTCGCATCACACTCAATTTCAAAAGTATTCGCAAAGTTAGGTAAAGCTAAGATAGGTGTTGTACTAAGTTTCTCCTTCAAAAATTTAAATGCCCTCTCTTGCTCATCCCCCCTCTTAAAATCCTACACTCTTTTTAACTATCTTAATAAATGGTGTGGCAATAGAGCTAAAATCCTTTACAAACCATCCATAAAAACAAGCCAACCCATGAAAACTCCTAACATCACTAATTGTCCTAAGGATAGGACATTTCTTGATTGCTCATACCTTTTCTTTATCTACTTTTATACCCTTTACACTCACCATATAACCCAAAAACACAAAACTAGTTTAGTGAAAAAAGAACACTTTTCAAATTAACATACAATTTCTTTTCTCTAAGAACATGCAACAATTTATTCAAATGTTCTACATGCTCATCAAGTGATTTTCTATAGACCAGAATGTCATCAAAGTAAACAACCACAAATTTTCTAAGAAATTCACGTAATACATGGTTCATAAGCCTAATAAAAGTGCTTAGTGCATTTGTTAAACCAAAAGGCATTACCATCCATTCATACAGTCTATATTTAATTTTAAATGTTGTTTTCCATTTATCTCCTTCTTTAATCCTAATTTGATAGTAACCAAATTTCATATCAATTTTGGAAAACAAACATGCACCATACAACTCATCAACCATATCATCTAACCTAGGGATAGGGTAACGATACTTTACAGTGATTTTTTTGATGACACGACAGTCCACACACATATGCCATGATCCATCTTTCTTTGGCACTAATAGCACTAGAACTGAAAACAGACTTAAGCTCTCACGTACATAGTCTTTTCTAGCAATTCCTCCACTTGCCTCTTAATTTCTTTGATCTCCTTTGGGTTTTTCTATTAGTTCGGCAATTATGCACTAGTATAAGATCAATTTGATGCTCTATTCCACGTTTAGGTGATAATCCACTCAGAATATCTTCTTCTAATAGATCATCATAAGCCTACAAAATAGAAACAATCACATTTAGCAAATCAGGGTTAGCAATGTACTCATGTCATAAATAAGCTTCTTTATATAGAAAAAGCAGCATTTCGCCCTTGGCCAAGAATGAATCTCTCACATCCCCCTCTCTTGCAACCATGCTCACTCCTTTCTCCTTATGTTTATCTCTCAAAAAAGTGTTTTCCAATGTGTTTGATGTTTCCCCAGACGTTTTTAGTCTTTTCTTACCACTCTTTTCACTCAACCTTGCTTGTTCCCTCTTATGAATTTTTAATTAGTCTTCATAAACTTGCTTTGGTGCAAGAGGAGCAAAAGTGTATTTCATGCCATCTTTGGTGAATGAATAACGATTCTTGTACCCATCATGGATTTCTCGCCAATCAAACTGCCATGGATGCCCTAACAATATATGTCCAACTTTCATAGGCACCAAATCACACAAAATCTCATCTTTGTATCTCTCAATTTTGAATGTAACTAACAACTACCCAGACACCTTTACCTTGCTCGATAAGCCATTGTAGATTATAAGGTGTAGGATGTTTGATAGTTGTTAATTATAATTATTGAACCAATTCAACACTTGCCACATTCACACAACTCGCCACATATCCCCCTTCTTCACTTTTAGACACATACTTCCTATTCCAAATTGCCATTACCCTCTTGGAGCATTGAGAGGCAATGTGACCTCTTCCTGTGCATCGAAAACACTTAATATCTCTAGTTCTAGAGTTTGAAGAGGATTCAGCCTTGCCTTTTTCTCCTTGTGCTGTTTTATCTTGGGTGTTTCAAACATCCTATTTGGAGTTTTATCTTCCTTTTTACTCCATTTTTTGCTCTGGGATGTAGTTCCTGCACTAAAAACACTAACACGGTTAGCATACTTCTTTTTAAGTTGTCTTTCAACTTTCATAGCCATGTGTACATCATCTTCTAATTCCATATAATGATGTAGATCCACTACATTAGCAATTTCACTTTTGAGACCACAAACAAACCCAGCCATTGTAGCTTCTCGATCTTCCTCTATGTTTGCTCGTGCTATTGCCACCTCCATTTCCTTGTAGTACAATTCACATTAGCCCAAAATTTGTAATACCTACCCTTAGTGGGTAATCTGCCCATTTATGACCCAACTGAATCTAATATATACCCACTAAGTACTTGGACCACATTAATAATACTTGCATCGTGTGTTTGATATTTAAGGTTTCTCTTTTGGCCTAAAATAACTTGTTTGGTGCAGATATCTTGAATCAGCCCATTAACTACTTCCTTCATCTTCTTAGCCCTTGACTTTGTAATTAGACCATTTCGAATGTTCAAAGGGTCTTTAGTAACTGTCCGCACATTGGTTCCTTAGTTCTCATCATTCTATTGTTCCTTAAAAGGATTCATCCTTGAATCTTCACCTGCGTCAAAGGAAGAAAGGTCAGAAACATTGAATTTAGCATTCGAATCTTCACCTGCGTCAAAGGAAGAAAGGTTAGAAACATTGAATTTAGCACTAACATTGTACTCACTTTGGATATCTAATTTGTAGATATTATCATTAATTTTTGCAACAACTTCAAATGGACCATCGTTGCGAGAATGAAACTTGGTACGCCTTTGAGTTGGAAACCTCTCTTTGTGTATATGCATCTAAACCCAATCTCTAGGTTCAAACACAAATTTCTTAAGCCCTTTGTTTGCTTGAGTAGCATTGTTCAGTTCGCTTCTCGATTTCCTGCCTTACCTTTTCATGTATTTATTGCACTATTTCAACTTTCTTTTGCCATCAAAGCTAGATCTATCATCAATTGGCAATGGTGATAACTCCAAAGGAGTTAATGGGTTAAAGGTTGTACAACCTCAAAAGGTGAAAGATTAGTAGCATAATGCACACTTTGATTGTATGCAAACTCAACAAGTGGAAAACACTCTTCCTAAAATTTCACATTCTTTTGAATAATAGAACGCATCAAAGTAGATAAATTTCAGTTTATGAACTCAGTTTGCCCATCTGTTTATAGATGACAAGTAGTTGAAAAGAGAAGTTTGGTTCCTAAATTACCTCACAACATCTTCCAAAAGTAGGTCAAAAAATTTTCATCACGATTGAAAACTATGCTTCTCAGCATACCATGCAAACTAACTACTTCCTTAAAGAATAACATAGCAATATTATTGGCATCATCAGTTTTATGGCAAGTAATAAAATTCACCATCTAGGAAAACCTGTCAATAACAACAACTACCAAATCCCTACCCTGTTTTGACCTAGGCAATCCTAATAAAAAATTCATAGAGATTTTAACCCATGTTTCAATAGGTACGGGTAAAAGGGTGTAAAAATTGTGAGGTAAGATCTTCTACTTTGATTGTCTACAAGTGATGCACTTCTCACAAATTTACTCAACGTCACGCTTCATTTTTGTTCAAAAGAAATGTTCATGTAAGACATATAGAGTTTTCCTCACACTGAAATGACCCATCAAACCACCATTATGAGCTTCCTTAGCAACCAACTCCCTCAAAGAACACATAGGCATACATAGTTTGTTCTCTCGAAACAAATACCCATCATGCTTGTAAAACGTCCCAAATGCAACTTTCTCAAAAGACCCATAATCATTAGCAAAATCAAGATCGTTAAAATATAAGTCTTTGATAAACTCATTCTCTTTACCTTAAAGTAGAGATAAGAAAATGCCTTCGAGATAATGCATCAACAACCACATTCTCTTTACCTTAATGTAGATATAAGAAAATGCCTTCGAGATAATGCATCAGCAACCACATTTCTCTTTACCTTGCTTACTTATACTTGATCACATAGGAAAAGGCCTCAATGAATTCCTTCCACTTGGCATGCCTCTTATACAACTTCCCTTGTCTTTTCAAATGCTTCAAGGATTCGTGATCAATATGTATGACCAATTCTTTGGGCCACAGGTAATGTTTCCATGTTTGGAAAGCCTAAACCAATGCATACATCTCCTTATCATAAGTTGGGTAGTTAAGAGCTGCTCCACTTAAGGGGAAGTTTAGTTGAGTTGTAGGTTGTGGTTGTTGTATTCTTGTATTGGTTATTATGTTTTCTTTTTTGACTTCTGTGCTGTATTAGTATGTTTTCTTTAATAATTTTTTGAATTTAGAAAAACAGGAATCCAAATTCAAAAACGAAAGTCCAACTAAATAGGGCGTTATCTTCTCACTAAATATTGCAACTGGACATCGTTCCTACATCAAAACAGCTCCAATGCCAATACCTCAAGCATCACGCTCAATCTAAAAAGTTATAGTAAAGTTAGGTAGTAAGCAAAGGTGCAGAACTTAACCTATCTTTAATCAATTTGAATGCATTTTCTTGCTCATCACCCCACTTAAAACCAACATTCTTTTTTCACAATTTCATTTAATGGTGCAGCTATGGTACTAAAATCCTTAACAAACCTCCTATAAAAGCTAGCCAACTCATAAAACCTATAGACATCAGTAATTGTTTTAGGTGTAGGCCAATCAAGAATAGCTCTAAACTTTTCCTCGACAACTAAAATTCCCATAGCACTAATAACATAACCATGAAACACAATCTAATATGTATAAACGGAATACTTTTTAAGTTAGCATACGATTGTTGTTCACATAAACACATAGAACACTTCTCAAATGATCAATATACTCATCCAAACTTTAATTATAAACAAGAATGTCATCAAAATAAACAACCAAAAATCTGTAAATGAAAGCATGCAAAACATGGTTTATTAATCTAATAAATTTGCTAGGTGCATTAGTTAAACCAAATGACAAACTAACCACTCATATAAACCATATTTTGTTTTAAAGGTTGTTTTCCTCTCATCTCCCTTACACATTTTGATTTGATGATATCCACTCTATAAATCATTTTTAGAAAACACACAAGAAATATGCAATTCATCAAGCATATCATCTAATCTAGGAATGTGATGTCCTTTATAGTGATTTTATTGATGGCTCGGCAATCATCACACATTGTCCATGTCCCATCCTTTTGAGGCACAAGTAACATTGGAACAACACATGAAGTCATGCTTTCCATCACATATCCCTTAGCCATGAGTTCCTCCACTTACTATTGAAATTCCTTTGTTTCCTTAGGATTACTTCTATAGGCTAGTCAGTTTGGAATTGAAGCATTAGGCATGAAATCAATTTGGTAATCTATTCCCCAAATTGGTGGCAAACCAGTTTGAACTTCCTCGGGAAACACATCGCCAAAATCTTGGTAAAGAGAAACAACACTTGGTAAAGAAAAATTAATGTCGTTAGTGTTGATCAATGTCTCTTTGTACAAAGGTACAAGCATAGGATGTTTAGAATAATCGTGTCGTAGGATAATCCCATGTAAAAATCGTGTTGTAGTTGCCTCTCTATCCTCTTCGACATTTTCTTTAATCATGGCAGTCTCCATCGTTTTATGGTAATCCTCAACACCTTTACTACCTTGAGTGAGTCCTTGCAACTTTTGATATGATTCCCTATAGTGATGATTAGGAATAAATATTTTCCTCATAATAGTCTTCGTTTTTTCCCATGTAGGAATAAGTCCCACCAAATAATTGTATAATCAATGAATTCAACAACTGCAAGCTTGACTTTCTTGTCTTTAGAATAGTTATGACAATCAAAGCTCAATTCCTCTTTCTTTTCCCACTCTAAATGGGCTTTAGGATCATTCTTTCCTTGAAATGATGGAATTTTCATCTTGATGCTTCCTGAGAACACCTATATCCTTGGATGTAATGTTGAAAATCTGCAAGAAAAATAAAAAATACCTTACCAACACTCACTCACATGTTTCTCTCAAATTAATGTCACTTAACACTCGTGTTTACTCTAATAAATGGCTTTTGTTATAATGAGCTCCTCCCTTTCACCACTCAAACTTGGTCATTAGGCTCTTTAAAGTACTAACCATACAAAACGAAGACAAATTAACCTTAAAAGAAAAACTCAGGAGAATGTAACAAATCTGTAGATTTACAATGATTGATAAAAGCTCAGAAAACAAAGTAGGAATGATAAACCATCAACAAGTGTTCACTTAGTAAGATAGTGACTATTGTACCAGAGGAATGAAAGAATCCGAACTAGTTGTGTTTGGAATAAGAAACGCAGAAAATTAATCTAATCAATTTTCATGAGTCATAAGTTTTTATCAAGACTAGCCAGATTATGATTTGCACCATTCTTCCTTGCTTTTTTTATATTTTTTTTCTTTTGCTACAAATTAAAATATAATGACTTGATTAGGAATCTACACAATCTTAATCACCTAGAAAATTTGTATGATCTATCCAGCTGAACAAAATTAGCCATCAATACAAAATAGATGCTTGAACACAATAATCAGAGATCTGAAAGAGTTAGAGCATGAATAAACACTTAGGGAGATGGAGAGTCACAAACAAAAAAGAAAAAAAATTGAAGAATCTACCTAAAAAAATGAATTTGACCAGAAAATAAACAAATAACAAGAGGAAAACAAAAAGACACAAATGAAAAAGAACTTAAATTTTTTAAAATTTGCCCAAAAAAATGCATTTGATTAAAAAATGAAGATCTAAAAAGAGGAAAATGAAAAGACACAAATGAACAAGAAGACAAATTTGAAAAACTGCCAAAAAAATTAATCTAACAAGAAAATAATGATCTAACAAAAGGAAAATGGACAAGAACACAAATCGGCAAAATCTACCCAGAAAAAAGAATCCGACTAAAACTAAAGATCTAATAAGAGGAAAATGAAAAGACATAAATGAACAAGAATGCAAACCTACAGATTAATTTTTTTATAATAGATAATACCAAAATGATGAATCCAACCTGATTTAGAACCCAAAGCTCTAATACCAAATGATGCAATCTCAAAAGGGACTAAATTTAGATAGCCACATAAACAAGGCAGATTCCACCTCTAAAAAAGCTAAATCAAGTCATAATAAACGCAAAAAAAGAATAAAAGAATGATATGGACACCATACTCCAAAATAGATGAGAAGAGGGAGTGATAACTTAGGTTTGAACTCTATAAGATTGAATCAATCTTTATAAGTTCTGTAATTAAATGAAGAACCCAAGAGAAGTTTCTCACAATTCTTATAAAAAAATGTCATAAGATGTTTCTGAATAACATAAGATGCATATTTATATGTCCTAGGACTAACCCTAACAAAAGAAGTGAAAACAAGTTTGTTTGGCATGCCCATTAGCCCAAAATTTATAATACCCAGCCTTAGTGGGCTAATTTGCCCATTTATGACCCAAATAAATCTAATATATGCCCACTAACTTAGTTGAACCACATTAATAATTCTTGGGCTATATGTTTTATCTTTAAGGCTTCTCTTTTGGCCCAAAACAACGTGTTTAGTGCATAGATCTTGAATCAGCCCATTAAGTACTTCATTTATCTTCTTAGTGCTTAACCTTGTAATTGGATCTTCTAGAATGTGTAAAGGGCCTTTAGAAACTATCTACACATTGGTTTCTTGTTTCTCATCAAACAACCACTATTTTTTTACAATACCATTACAAGTGACACCCTAGGAATCCATACGGATCCCATGTCATTAACGATGTTGTAGCTCAAGAAGCCCATATAAAAGTACTAAATAAAAAGTGGATAGTTTAGTAGGTGAAGTAGGTGCTAGTGTGATAAGAGGACAAGTTGTTTGTGAGAATTGATATGGTATATTTCATACATTTTTAAAGTTTCAAGTAGGTAAGCCTTTCACCCATGAGCTTGAGAAAGCACAATTCGTAGGAAATGATAATAGGTAAATATGGTACCCATACAAGAACACTTACAATCATGGGTGAAAAAATACACTTACATTCTAACTTCTCGTGGTCAAATAATCAAAACTACCAATAACACAACTAGGTAATCATTAGACAATTCCACCCCTGGTTTTAGAGCTATTGTACCCTTACTAAGTGAGAAGTCTAATTTTTAGTAGATTGTAATAATGTATATCCAACTAATGAGTCTAAAATGCAAAATCATAAGGCTTTAATTAAGAATTTAAAGTCTCAAGTTAATCGAATAGCACAAATCCTACAAGAGAGGTTACCTTATAAGCTACTTGATACTATTGAAGCCAAACCTAAGGCTACTTTCCTAAGGAGTGGTACAAAAGTATAGGTGTAGTCTTAGGGAAGAAGAAACAAGAAGAGAAGTAAGAAAACATGGTTGAAAGAAAGAAGAATAAAGGTTCCAGTTAATCTTGATTTCATTGTTATTTAATTTGGGAGGCATAGGGTGAGAAGAGAGAAAAATCTCGCTAACAAGCTGACAGTTAGAATAAAAAAGGCTCTGAACACTATTCTATTGATCTCTGAAAATTTTGTTATTCCTCTCCTTCCACAAGGAATAGATATAAGAGGAGAGGACTATTATGAGAAGGTTAGAATTTGCAAATTTGTTTTTAGTAAGCTGGAGGATCCAATGCCAAGTTGAGAGAAGCGAGCCAGGATTCTAGGAAAGGTAGCACAGGTGGAGGAGCTTGGACTAGAGAGTATAGGAGAATAGACAATTAAAGAAGAGATGCTCATAGGACTCTCCATCTAACTTACAAAGGGTACAGAAATTAGGACAATGTGTAATCCACATATGGTCTAAGATTGAAAGTTTACCTTCAAAGGCTAACCATAGGTTAAACCCCAAAATCTTCAACAATCAATTTCGTAACTATTAAATGTTATTTTTATTTTTATTTTTTTATAATGGCTTAGATAGAAGTAATAAACCAAGAAATAAAAGAACAAAACAAATAAAAGACCAAACTGTTTTGACCTTCCAAATATTGGTACATTCTACCTAATTATCGCCTAATAAGATCTTTTTTTTAATAGAAATT
>JAOXYD010141763.1:0-10715 GCA_028565735.1 Pinacopodium congolense
TAACAACCAACCAAAATTAATTCCCCCAATTACGTAACCAAATCACACCTTTTGTAAGACCTCGAACCTCATTATGCTGTAATGCTTCCTAAGTATGAATATATGCTGATGATTCAAGTGATTAAATAGATTCGGATGGCCTTGTAAGGAATTTTGATAGAATCACAATGTTCAAATTAATAAAATAAGTTTTTGAAAAAATTTTCCATAACCGAGATCCGGTTAGACCGACCTATTGTCATCAAACCATCCTAATATCTTGCATACATGTATAGGTACATGTATAAGCATAAAAGACATGTATAAAGTATTTATTTACTGTGCCATGTGTAAGATGTTGATAAGATGTCATAAAGTGATGCATTAATGGACATTAATGAAGAGAAAGAAGAAAGATGAGTGTTGTAAGACTTCTCCAAACCAAATAAAAGTCAATTTTCCTCATCTTTTTCTCTCCACCTACGGCCAAAGATAAGGACGCAAAAGAAATAAGTGTTTAAGCTCCCTTTTTTTCTCTCCATCTTTGTGTATGATGAAGCAAAAAGCATGAAGTTACGTTTGGATGATTATGTTGAATTTTCTCTCATCTCACATGTTTTTCCCTCTCCCATACCATAGTTCCAACATCATCTTTAAGAAAAGGTGAAGTAAGGCTAGTCACTTGTTCTCATAAACTAGTGATGCTTATAGATGATTGTATGCTTTGTCTAATGATTTATAATATTAGGAGTTGGTAAACTATGTTGACTGGAAGGATTCTGTTGACCTATGTCTGGTTATTTGCATATATCTTAAGTTATAGATGTCCAAATGGAGTGATTTTTAGGGAATATAAAATTAGACACATATAGTTATAAGTGTTCTGTAGAACTTGAATTTTTGTTTTAGTTCTAAGAAGTTTAAAATTTGAGTTAAAATGATTTTCGAAATTTTGCCCCTGATTGTGTATAATCTGTAATCTTTGGAGTATACCTCTCAAATTTCTAACCCTTTTTATGTAATCTTGGTGTCTTTAGAACTTTAAGACAAGGGGAAACATTTGGTTAGAAGACAAGTCAGTTTTAAACCCTCAGATATTAGGTCTAAATGGCTACGCAAACCTGATATGGAATTTTGTCATGAGTGCTCCTTATTTTAATCCTTGTTTTAATGGTATAAACCCTCTGGACTGTTATCAGTCTTTTAGCCATATCATGACCTAGAGACATCCATATAAGATGATCTTAGGCTCACTGGAAACTAAACACGTAGGGCTAGAATTGTTATGAAGGATGTGGAGTTTAATTCTATCTATAAGAAATTCAAATTCTGACTTAAAGTTGGTTATGGAAATTTTATCCTTGTTGTGACCAGTATGTAGTAATTTAGGTATATTACTCTGAATACTACACCAATTTGCACAAACTTTGAGGCCTGAGAAAGATAAGACAATATGGACAAATGTATAGAAGAGCTCATGGTTAAAAAATCATAGGACTTATTTCTAATAGGTGAAGTAAGTTTTTTTTGAAATCTGTCCTACATGTGATGATGTGTTTGTGTAATGTTCTACATATGTTCTATTTTTTTAAAACATATTAAGAATGTAATGGAAAGGATTAGGTCTAATATACATTAATTGATAACGGTCTATATAGCCATGCATATAAGTGGTGTAGTAGCTGGAAATTTAGGGAAAGAATTCCCATATACGTTGATTAAATGGTGACTTATGGCAATATTTGTCATGTTATTAGGATCTCGTTAAGGAAGCGATATTTCCATAAAGGATAGGCACAAAACATGTCAAGAGATTGACGGAGAAACGAGAACAGTGAGTATACCTTTAAACTAGTTTATGAAAAGTGAATGGGTTTTAAATTGACTTATATTGAATAAAGTTATGAATGTTTTTAAGATGAAATGTTCTATGAATACTTTAAGGATTTTTATTGTGAATTTTTACGCTTGCTTGAATTGGGTTGAATTTGAAGAAAGTTATATATGACTTCAATTTTCAAGTTTTAGTGATGAGAGGATATTGTGTATGCTTTGTCTCAATAAAGAAAATGATTTGACTTGTGTTGAATTGTCTAGATAGAATCGCAATGGAAATCGCGATTCCTATATGTTGAATATTGGGAAATACGCCCTGCCCATTACGTATAGAATGAAACAGACGTATAATAGTCACATTTGTGTTAAATTGAGGTGAACCCATATGTTAGTTGAATTATTTTTAGCCTATGGTTCGCCGAGAGGATATATGCCTATGTTATTACTGATCAAAGTACGTCCTATGTGCATGGCAATGTTGGGTGCGTCTATCACTAACCTAGGTGGGTTGAGTTATTAGTATGTCCATTGTGTCGCCCTCCACACATATGGAGGATATATTGTGCTGCACTATTATGAGTAATGTCATAACCACATTATCATTGGTGCGAGCATTGTTATGAGTAAGTTCATAACAATCGGTACATGCTTCATGATCAATTTGCGGGCACGGGAGAAGCAGATTTCATCGAGCCTTCATTTCTAAAAATCCTCTATCGTTACCTTTAGTGTTCCTCCTTAGTTTTTAGCTTTTCAATCTTATTTCAAATTTTGTTATTGTATTGCCTTAAATCTCTTTAATTTAGCATTTGGGTGTTGTTTTCTTTATGTTTCATGAATTTCTTTTACTACTTTCCTATTTTTGTTTTGCTTTTGCATTATTTCATTTGGATTTTGTTGTTTACGTATTGAATCCTTTGTTATTGTTAATATAGTTATGTTTCCCTTAATTTCTAGCCTTGTTATCTCTATTTCCTTATTGTGTTTTTATATTTGGGATATTGGCTTTGTAATAGTAAGAATTGATTTGAAATCAATTGGGCTTTGTAATAGTAAGAATTGATTTGAAATCAATTGGGTATTGTGTTTTAGGTCAGAATTCCGATTTAATGATATGAATTAGGAATTAATGCATAAAATTGGCCATCTTAAGTATAATTACTAGTTCAATTGCTATGTATAGGCTTGTGATACGTAATCAACCGTATCATATACCATGAGTGGTAATAAGCTAATTTAATTTATCGATAAACTTAATCAATCTAGCATAAGATTCCAATTCTTTAAGTTACACAATCCCAGCTTGCAATATTGTGGCTTAGGGTAGTCGTTCTCTACTACCTAAAGCTATTGTACCATTAAATTTAGAGAATTTATTCTAGGTTGTCGCATAATTAGGGATATCTTTAGAGCTTGCTATATTTATCTAAGATTGAAGGAACTAAGGACACAAGAACATGTTTATGCCTATAGGCTAGTGTTTTAGACTAATCGCAATCTATATATTTCTATAATCAATTATTATCTTTTACTCAGCTTCTCATATTTGTTATTTGTTTCAAATGTTCCACCTTTATTTTCATTATTTGTCTTTCCATTTTGTTTTGATGTTTTTACATTCAGGGGTTTTATTTTCTTTTTATTTTCTTTTAGCACAACCTTATGAATAGCATATAAGAACAATTAGTTCTCTGTGGGTTCGAACCTGACTTACCATAATACATAGTTAGTTAGGTTAATTAGGTATTTTATTATTTGGTGGTCTAAAATAGACCCATCAATTAGGTAAAGCTTGTCACTTGTCGGTGGAATTGGAACATATCGTTTATTGAACAATTAAATTTTTTAAATTTTGACTAAAAAATTTTAACTAAATAACAACTCTTGTAATTAAATGAGTTCAATGAAATTTGATTTAATTCATATAAATAATTTAAAATTGTTTAAAAATGAGTCAAAAGATGATATAACAAGAACATTTTACATGGTGAGGTTAATAAGGATGGCAAGTGATTGTAGTCGATCATACACAAAATTAGCTCAAATAAATCTATCTTTTAACACAGAAAATTATAATTTATTCAAGACCAACTTTTCAGCAAGTGCATTGATCGTAAAAAATAATATAGTGGAGTATATTTAAGATTCCGAATGTCAAACCAACAAGGAAGTGTGTATGTAAGTACTAGGTCAATCGGATTACAGTTATTTAGGGAATTACAGTTTTATAAATTAAGAAATTAAAATAAAATTACAAAACTAATCTAAAAAACCTAGAAAACTTCCAATCAATTGTAAAAGAGTTTAAGGTTGCTTTTTTTTTCTTCTAAATTATCCAGCTAAAGCTTTAGTGGTTGATAATTTAATTGGTGGATTAGTGATGCTTAACCTAGGGTATCTTCACTAAATCAAGACAACACTATGGTTAAGACACTGACTTATTTCTATTGGTTCTATCCTAAAGTTTGGTTATACATCAAGCTTAGGTAATAGGCCTAAAGCTCAAGAATTCTAGTCTTAAAATTCCTTATTTCAAGACTAGCATTCTCATTATTAGCCAATCTTTAGTTATTTCATTGATTTAAACCATATTGTTTATTGGTTTATCCAATAACCTAGGTATATTTCTCGGATCTTAGATTATTTGATGACAATATGCTAAATGATCAGTTTAGGAAAAGCATTAAGCATTCAATAAATAAAGATTAATTAACTATTTATGCCTTAATCATTAATTAACACAATTAAGCATAAATTAAACACATTTAACAACCAGTTAAATTGAAAATTAAATTAAGCACATGAATTAATAAAAGATTACAAAATAAAAACGTAACAATATAAACCTTGATTAATTCACAAAATAACAATAATACATAAGACTGACAGTTTAGATATCACCAAATAAATTATCAAATGATAATCTAGTTTTAAACCATGTAATTATACTGTTAGATCCACGACAAACAACCTATAACGTGATTTACAAAAGATTGAAATAAAAACAACCTCAAAATTAAGCTATCACTAACTTAAATCTGAAAACAAAAAAGAAAAAATACAGTAGAGGAATATGTGAAGAAATTTCTTCTTCAAGATCCTTACTGAGAATATTTGATATATATATATATATGTGTATATACACATATACATTGTTTTTTTTTCTTTTTCAGTGTTGTAGCTGTTATAATTTTGGTTTCTTTTATGTTCTTTTATTTGTTTTTTTTAGGTAACAAGTATAGATGTATTACTCTTAATCAAAAGGAAACATAACAGTATAATGATATCTAAGGAGCTTTCTTGTTCTAATCTCTCTTTTATGTTTACTTTAATTATGTGAACAACGAGGAAAACATTCATCTAACGTGTGGAGGAGGGAAATAGGAATAGAATTCTCATTATACTTAGTTATTGTAAATCTGATGACTTATCTAATATTTCATTTAAAAAAATTTCTTGATGGTTACTTAAATGTTAATTATCGTGCTTTGATTTGACTATGAAGTTAGTGTATTTATTGATTTATGATGGATTATGAATGGATTATGAACTTTATTAACTATGGTTATAAACTATGTATATAAAGTTAACTCTTTTTGTATGATCATTGAATTCTTAACGACATTTTATATAGGTATTTATATGAATTTGAGTAAGGCGTTCAATTTAAGTAATTTTGGTAAAACTTTAAAATTTGGAGTATTTGAAAGCCATTGAATTGAATTAAAAGTGATTATAATTACAAATGTGTATGAAAAAGGTAAAATGTAGTATAAAATGTGCTTGTTAGGATAAGATGTAGTGTAAAATGAACTTGTCTAAGTTAATTTCAAAAATTAATAAGGTTACAAAATGATGGAGCATAAAATGCATATGCCATTAAATTTCCTTAAGATGGTTTGTTGTTGTGGATCTTGTGTACTATTATTAAAGATTAGATTAAAGATAGTGAACCAATGGTACCTTAAAATGGCGTCATTATTCCCCAAATCTAAGGATCGTTGTACACTTAAAAAATGTGACTAATCAAAAATTTGAAAGGTAATTTATAGATTTCATTCCCTAATTAACCCTAAACACTATTTTAGGCATATATAATGATGGATTGTAGAAAATTCAACAGCTTTAGATTATTCATAAATTAGTTTTTTATTAACTTTTATAGTAAAAACATCAAATAGAAAGTTAAAGAGCTCTAAGAGTATATTCAAGCGATATGAGTAGATTTACAATTTGAATAGCTTCATTTCTATTATATCTTATACTCTTTATTCTTCTTGTATTATAAATCTCCCATTTGATAAATGACTATGTGCTTTTCAATCATATTCTTATATTTGATGAAAATTATTTGTGGTTAAATTCATTAATAGCTAAGGCTAGGTAAGTAAATGGATTAACTTGGTTATATTCTTTTCTGTGTGAAGATCTTTGTTTATTTGAGTGCTTCAATTTCTATCATAAACTGGCCATCGAAGATAGATTCTTAGGTAATTAGGGATCTAAGAAACATTTTTTAATTACTAGAAAAGTCAATAAACAACACAATTGAGCCATTGAATGACCAAATGTTGATTCCTTATGAGGGTCTCAAATTTAGAAAAGGTTTTTAGGTTTGAACTTCCATCTCTTTATGCCTATTAGTCTAAGTTCATTAAGTGACTAAACAATGAAATATAATTTATAGATATAAGGGTTTGACCTAATCACAGTTCTATCTTGCTTTAGAGAAGAAACCCTAGATATATTTACATCTAGGATAAATAATACCCGCATCAAGGAGTTTAACTACTTCATTCTTTACCACTTCCTTCATATTTGGATTTAACCTACGCTGAGGTTAAACCAACGGTTTGCTTCATTCATCAATGAATATACGATGTGTACAAGCAGAAGGACTTATTCCCTTAATGTCTGCTAAGGTCCATCCTATAGCCTTTTGATGCTCCCTTAATACTCTCAACAATCTTTCCTCCATCGTCTCACTTAATGATGATGAAATAATAACAGGAAATTGAGATGGAGGTCTTAAAAATTCATACTTCAAATTAGAAGGAAGAGGTTTGATTTCAAGCGTTGGAGGCTCTTCAATTGATGGTTTAGGAAGTGTTCGAATTAGCCTATCCAAAGGCTCAAACCTTGTATCTAATTAGATGACTCATTTCCAACTTCCAACTCCCTTATTACTTCCTTTACTTCCGCTTCTTCTTCTTTCTCAGCATTTAAATGACTTAAAGCCTTTTGCAATGCATCTGAGCAAAGGTAGTTAAATGGATCACTTGGAGTATAATGAACTCCAATGAAGTTGCATGACTCAAGGGTGGATGAATGCTTCATTTCTCTAAACACATTAAACTCAATCTCTTCATCTTAAAGTCTGAGAATGAGATTTCCACCATGTACATCAATCAGTGCCCTGGCAGTGGCCATAAATGGTCGTCCTAAAATCATAGGCACTGTACTATCTTCTTCCATATCCAAGACAAGAAAATCAACAGGGAATATGAACTTATCAACTTTGACTAGCACATCTTCAATGATCCCTCTTGGATATGTCACCTACCTATCAGCCAACTGTGATGAGACAGTGGTAGGTTTTGGTTCTTCTAATCCTAACTTCTTAAAGATTGATAAGGGCATCTAATTAATAGTTGCTCCTAAGTCCATCAAAGCCCTATCAATTTGCAAGCTAACAATTGTACAAGGAATGGTAAAGTTACTAGGGTCCTTAAGCTTTGGGGGTAACTTCTTTAGTAGGATAGCTAAACACTCTTCATTTAACTTGACTGTCTCATACTCCTCTAATCTTCTCTTCTTAGATAAGATTTCCTTTAAGAACTTTGCATATGAAGGCATTTGGGCGATTGTTTTAGCGAATGGAATATTAATATGAAGCTTCTTAAATATCTCCAAAAATTTCCCAAATTGCTTATCTAAGTGAGTGTTCTTCAATATTTGAGGGTAGGGAATCCTATGCTTGTAAGGTTGTACATTCGGATTAGCAAATAACCTAGGTGGCTTGTCTACTTTATCACCCGCATCATCCTTGTCTTCGTTCCTTTCTTCTTCTAGTACTCTCTCTCTTCTGTCATGCCTTCTTTTGCTTTATCTTTCTCACTCTCCGACATTACTTGCTTCCCCTTCTCTTCTGCTTTCTTCCTTTCACTTTCAAACTCCTTTCCACTTCTTAAAGTAATTGCCTTAGCATGCTCTCTAGGATTGGCTTCGGTTGTGCTTGGAAGCTTACTGGGTAGCCTTTCTTACAAGATTTGAGCAATTTGTCCAACTTGAGTCTCTAAGTTCTTAATTGATGCTTCATGATTTTGCATGAGAGACTCATTTGATTGGATATACTTAGGAACTATATCTTCAAAATTAGGCATTTCTCTTTGAGGTTGAGTGGCTCTAAAGCCAGGTGGAGGTGGTCTTTGAGGATTGGGTTGAGGTTGTTAAGGTGGTTGCTAGTAGTTCTGAGTGTTGCTCCATGAAAAATTAGGATGATTCCTCCAACCATGATTGTAAGTGTTTAAGTAAGGGTTTCCTCTTTGCCTATTAAAGTTGCTAACAAATTGGCCTTTTTCAGGTTCTCGAGCAAAAGGACTTTCTTCTTGACACTACAATGATGAATGGGAGGTACTACTACAGCTTTCGCAATGATTCGTATGGGAACTACTAGCACCAGTCATCAAATTATCTATCTTCTTGTTCAATACTTCTAATTGAGCTGAAAGAGCTACTGTATCATTGATTGCATGAACACCATGTGGCTTCCTTCGATGGAGTTTAGAATTGTATTGAAAGCTATTTGTCGCCATATCCTCAATCAGATTGTATGCGTCGGTCGCACTCTTTTGTATTAAGTTCCCTCTAGTAGTAGCATCAATGGTGCTACGAGATGAAGGAGTCAATCCAGTGTAGAAGATGTCCACTTGTTGCCACGTATTGAATCCATGACTTGGACGCTTTGTAAGCATCTCCCTAAATCATTCCCATGCTTCATATAGACTTTCGGAGCTAATCTCCGTTTTCATGAACGAGCTAATCTCCGTTTTCATCTTAGCTATCTTAGAAAGTGGGAAGAATTTAGCTATGAACAACTTCATCAGTTCATCCCATGTAGTAATGGAACTAGGCTGAAGAGTAGACAACCAAGCTTTCGCCTTATCTTTAAGTGATGGAGGGAAAAGTCTAAGCCTAATTGCATCATTAGAGACTCTATTGCTCTTGAAAAGTTCATAAATATCAAGAAAATTTTGCAAATATTCATTGGGATCTTCTAAGGCTGAACCTCCATATTGTGAGGAACTAATCATTGAAATTATGCTATGAGGGATTTCAAAGTTGTTGGCATTGACTCTTGGTCGCACAATGTTAGCCACAGGTCTACCTCAATTCCCTAAAGCTAAGTCCATCATGGTAGGTTTTCTATTTTCTAATTGAGGTCCTATAACTACATGTTCCTCGGGATTCATTTTGACAGGATCAAGTTTAGAGTCAGTGTCACTGGATGTTCCTATATCTAACGGATCGGATGACGTCGCACGAGTTTCTTTCTTCTTCTTCCTTAATGTACGTTTAAGCTCTATATCGATATTTACTAGCTCGGGATTGTGTCCTCGAGTGTGCATACACGTTCAAAATAAATACTAAAATAAAAGAATATAAACTAAGGAAAAAAGAAATAAGCACACAAAGTAAAATAACAAGCAAATAATTATATAAAAATTCAGAAAAAATATATAACAAATTTATACAACTCCTAAAGTAATTGACACCAGTTTTCCTAATATTAAGGTCACTAATATCCCTGGCAATGGCGCCAAAAACTTTTTACGTTGATTAGGTGACTTTAAAAATGACGGTTGTTTTGAAATGATTTGACTTTAAAACCAACGAACTTTTTAAGCAAGTGCACCTATCACAAATGTAATAAAGTGGAGTAAAATTTAAAACTCCAAATGCTGATCCCATGGGAAAATTGTTACTTAATTACTAGGTTGATTGGATTACAATTATTTAGGAAAATCTAAAGAAATTGATTAAAAATTAGAAAAGGCTTAAAATTGGATATTTTAGCTTAAACACTTTGAAAACAAAATTTGATTGCTTCTGAAAAATTCTGAAAATTACCAAATGTTTAAATTAGCTATGGATTAGATGTTTGATGATTTAATTGAGTTTAAAAATAGGTTTAATTTCTGATTAAAGTCCTTCACGAAATCAAAACAAAGCTATGGTTAAGGCTTTGCTTTTTGTCCATTTAATCTTGTTTAAAGTTTGGTTATGCTTTAATATCAAGTAAATAGGCATAGATATCAAGAAGGTGAGTTCTGGAAAATTAATTCTAGAACTCCAACTTTCACAAACAATCCAGGTTTGGTCATGCAAGGATTAATTTATGTTCCTTATTGATTTTTCAAACAATTTAAGATGATTTGTCATGCTTAAACTATCTTAAATCCTAATCTTAAATGGCTATCCTAGATTTGGTACATTCAGATCTTCAACAAGCAAAATACAGACATATAAACATGCATATAAACTTTGCTAAAACATCAAAACACCAATCCATAGCAATAGATCTGATTAGCCACACATTTGAATCAAAATATGCAAGATATAAACTTTACAACACATACTTAGCTAGATCTATAAATATGAGCTGAAATAAATAAGTTAGGAGTTACAAAACGTGTTTACAGGAGGCAGAGAGGATATCAACAGGACTTTGGTTTCCAAGGTTGTATGATGGCAGTCAATTGATCAAAAAGGTAGAAGTTAGGACTGCCTTACCCCATAGCCACCGTGGGACATTATTATAACAAAGAAGAGCTCTTGTACAAGCAAGAAGATGACCATTTTTACGCTCTGCAATGCCATTTTGTTGTGGAGTATAAACA
>JAOXYD010141784.1:0-10715 GCA_028565735.1 Pinacopodium congolense
ATCCTGTGCTTTTCATTCTTCTACTGTTAGTAATGTGACTGACTGTACTGCTATTATTGCTACTCCTGTTTCCTCATAACCATCAGCGCCATCTATTACTCAAGAAAATATTCAACAAATTATTATTTTAGCTCTCTCTACTCTTAGCCTTACTGGTAAAAATACATCTCTATCTAAAATTTGACTTTTTGACTCGGCAACTTCAAATTACATGACTTCTTCTAATAATCTTATTAATATAAAAAAATACGGTGGCAACTTGCAAATTGAGACTGCTAATAGGGATCGTCTTTCCATCACTGCTATTGGTGATATTTCTTCTTCTCTAACCAAGAAACATGTTTTGTCTCTCCTGATGTATATACTAATTTACTTTTTGTTCGACAAATGGTGGAAAATAATTGAAAAGATGTTTTTCTCCTTTTGGTTACGTTGTGCAGGAGCTGGTGTTAGGAAAGATAATAGCGAAGGAAAATAAATGGGACATACTCTTTCCTCTTCATTTTAATGTACTAACCAAGCCTATGAGTATAGTTTCTTATTTTTGTAATTCTATTCAAGATGACTATAAATTGTGGCATGCTAAGTTAGGTCATCTTAATAATAGAACTCTTTTATCCATGTTAAAATCTGGAGTTCTCGACAATAAAATTCTTTTTTCTTATAAAGATATCACCTTCGATTGTTCTAGTTACAAAATGGAAAAAGGCAAAACTCTTCTTTTCCCATCTCATGAAAAACATTTGTCTCATTGTTTTGATTTACTGCATAGTGATGTATGGAAGATTTCACCAATCATATCTCATATCTATTACAAGTACTTTGTGAACTTTATTGATGATAACAATCATTTTATTTGGATATATTTTTTGTGAAGTAAATCTGAAGTTTTTTTTTATGCTTTTCAAAAATTTGTAGCAATAATTGAAAACCAAATTTCCAAAGGTATCAAAATCTTTTGTTCTGGTTCTCGAGGGGGATACATGTCCACAAAATTCCAAGATTTTCTTCAACATAAAAGCATTATTTCTCAAAAGAGCTATCCATATACACTCTAACAGAATGGAGTGACCAAGAGAAAAAATTATCACCTTTTTTATATAGTGCGTTCCTAGACCTGACCACGGTTAATAAACCGCCAGTTACGGTTATAAAACCGCCGGTTATGGTTTATGAAAATCTATAAACCTTAACTTAACCGCAAGTGTACGGTTTAAGTTACGGTTTGAGAACCGCTGGTTACGGTTTAACCGACGGTTTACTGCTAGTTTAACCATAATCATTATCTTATTAATTTCAAATTTTAAAATTTTTAAATATAATAAGTTGGTTGCATATAAAAATATAATGTTAAATGAATTAAAATATATGACAACTATATATAAATTATAAAGAAAAAATTAAATAAAATAATGAACTTAAAAAATTAAATTGGTAAAAAATATATTTATAATTATAAAAATTAAAAAATTATGTCTCACCAAATCTTGAGCTTTGGAACATAGTCAAAATCATCCATGAACGAGGGTAAGGTCTCACGATCAAGCACGATCTCAAGAGAAGAGACCATGCTAGACCGTGCATGTCTAGCACGGTTTGACTATGAGACCGTGCTCATGCATTGTCTTTGGACCATGCATGAAGCACGATCCAAGTCTCTAACTTTGAGACCGTGCTTATGCATGGTCTCAACTCAACTTTTCAGGAATTGAGATCGTGATCTCAACTCCTTGACATCGTCATCGTGTATGAGCATGGTCTTTGACATTCAAACAGTCTATTAAGACTATATTCAAGGCACGGTCTTGATACGATATTAATTTTTTTATTTTTTATTTTTTATAATTATATTTTTTATTGATATAATTTTTTCACAATAATTACAATTTCTTTTTCTCTTGTTCTCTCAAATAACATATTTTATATACAATTGTTTCATTTTTTTAAATAATGCATATTTTTATCAAATAAAATTTCACACAAAGTTACATATATTTTTAATATAAAATTAAAATTTGTTTAATTTTTTTAATTAATTGATCAATAGTTTATAACTGTGAATAAACTGCCGGTTCACGATTTTTAAATTAGTTTAACCGTAACCGAAATTATTAATAACGGTTTCGGTTACGGTTTAGAATCGTTGACTACGGTTGCGGTTTTTAAACCGTAACCGCCGGTTATTAAACTGACAGTTAGCCGGCTAAAAACGTAATTGTGGTCAGGCCTAAATTTAGTGATAGGATTGCTAATTGGTTTGTAATATTAGATACGAAAATGTTAAATGATCTTTTAAAAATATGTCTTTGAGATAGAAAATAGTAACCTCTTTAAATGATCTCCTAAAATTTTAACTCTAAGAATGTATGTAGTTTCTGTGATGTATGTCATCTCAAATTTAGATGCACCCAATATTTGATTTGCTTAGGAAATGCTCTATCATTATAAGCAATTATAATGTCATCCACATGTAAAGATAAAATCTCAAATTTATTTTTGAATCTCTTCATATTCACGCAAAAATTCTCAACAATCATGTCAATATAAAAACTAAATGTGTTATGGAAGTGAATGTATGATTGCCCTAAAGATTGCTTCAGATCACAAATTAATTTCAATAATTGACATACTTTATGTTCTTGGTTTGCCTCAATGCAACCTAAAGATTACATATAGATTTTTTTTTCTTTTAATCATTTATTTAGAAAAGCAGTCTTTATATCTATTTGCTGTAATTCAAGACCCATATTGGTTACTATAGGCAAAATAAGATAGAATAAAGAAAATTCCACAGTAAATGAAAATGTTTATTCATAATCAATTCCTTCGTGTCATGTATGTTCTTTAGCTATAAGGTATACATTATATTTTCTTTCATTTTTTTAAGAACCCATTTATTCTTAATTGATTTTCACCATTTAAAGAGATCAACCAATCTCTATACTTGATTATAGCTTAAGGAAGCCATTCCCCCCCCCCCCCTCTCTTTCCCTTTATCCATTATTCTTTATTAGGGCCAGAAAGAGCTTCATTAATATTATTATGCTCATCTTCTTCTTGTGTGATAATCAAGTGCATTCGTCCTTCAATTTCAATTAAACATTATGGAATTATCCTATAATTACTTTGACATAATTAAGGTTCATTAGAAATAAATTCATGAACATCATAATTACTCCTACTTAGATTAGACATGCTAGGTAAACTTTTATAGGGTAGAAATGAAAATTGATCTTGAATCAGTTCTTTATTTTCGAGATTGCTCCTACTTCGATAAAGTCTCCTTACTTATTTCTCCATAATAGAAAGCGTCTTATATAAGAATAGGTTTTTATCTATTTCGCCTGCCTTAGAAATCATTCTTTATACATATGATATCTTGTAATTCAAATTTAACTATTTTTATATAACCTTATTTACTTATGAATACATACCCTTTTAAGTATTTAGGTACATAATAAAGATATTTTTCTTATATTTAGAGCATAGTTTCCCATATTTATGAGAGAAATTGTGAACATAGTCAATATAACTCTAAAAATTTAAATTTATCCTATTAAGTTTTCTACTTATCCACAATTTATATAGGTAAAAGTAAATGATTTTGTGAGTACTTGATTAAGTATATAAATAGTTGGTAGCAAGGAAATCACCCTAAAAATATGACTAGTAAATATGCTTATGCCACTATGAACTTAATCATTTCTAGTAATGTATTATTTTATCTTTCAGTGATGCCATTTTATTATAGAGTTCAAGGAATAGTCAACTATTTTTCTATTCCTTTTTATCACATAATATTTTGAACTTATCAGACATGTATTCTCATCCTCGATTGGTTTTTAGTGCTTTTGTTTTCTTATCTAATTGATTTTTTACTAAATTCATATACTTTATAAAGTAATCAAATATTTATGATTAGTGAGAAATAAAATAAATGTGACTATACTGATTATAGTCATTTATAAAAGTGTAAAAGTACAAAGCCTTATGTCCTTCCCTTACACTCACTGGGTTACATATATCAAAATGAATTAATTGCAATAGATACGTAGCTAGTACTCCCTTTCGAAATGTCTCTCTTGGCATTTTACCAGCTAGAAAATATTCATAGATAAATAAATATACTTGATTTAAATAATCTAATAGGATTTCTCTTAATAATCAATTTATTTAATTTTGCCTAATAGGACATAATTTGGTGTGAAATAATATTACATCAACATTGGAATAACTACATTAAGACAATGAAGAACAAATAATATTATTACTTACATCAACAATTTCTAAGATAATGAAACCATCTAACATAATATCATAATTATAATAAAAGTTATCAAGATATAAATCTATTCCACTATTACAGAAGATGACATTAAAACCAAGTTTAACTAATATTAATATAGTTATAAGATTCCTTGGAATCTTTAGAGCATACAATACATTATATAAGATTAAAGAATGGTTACTACACATGACTAACTTGCATATGCTAATCGCTTGTACAATAACTCTTGAGTTGTCTTTTACATAAATCCATCATGTTCCATGTATGATTTTACAAAATTCCATGAAGGTATTCCTGTTTTTTACTACATGGTTGGTTACTCCTAATTCTATGATCTATAAAATGTGTGATTAAGTTAGAAAGATAAAACATAATACATTAATAAAATAAATATCTATGTTATAAGATTGCACCTTTTTAAACTCTCTACAATCACAAGTGAAGTGATCTTTATTGCCATAATTATAACATTTAACTCTTTCATGTTTATCTTTTTGAAACGACGTTTTTCTTTTTCATGTTGGTTCCACTTGGTCTTTTTCAAAACTTAAGTATTGTAGTTAGGTCTTTTATTTTTTTACCCAAACCTATTGTGCTTCTTATTCATGGCTTCGTATAAGCTAAAACCAATAACATACACCTCAGAATTCATTTTGGAAGCTTCAAGGCATTTTTTTTTCTAATAGGAGATGCCTCATGGCATCCTCCATCATCTTGATTTTTTTATTATGCGTTAAATGCATTTTTATATGCTTCTAACTTTGACAGAGAGAACTAATTACAACTTGCACTTGCTATTGTCAAACAATACATGGCCATTATCTCACCACCATGTTTAATATGTGTTTCAAATGCTTTTGTATTACATGATCAAGACACTTCTTAAACTCATGCATTATATCGCTATCTATGTTACTCAATAATATAATGCGAATTAACAAGTTCTTCTTCTTCCAAATCCCATATGCATCACAATCCATTTTATATTGGATCATATTACCATTCTTATAAACATTCATGGTTATGTTTAATGGTTCTAGAACCTTTTACTCCTCCATTACATATTGAATTTTCATGTTTCATATCTCATAATTGTCATCATTCAATTTCTCACCCTTACTAAACTTAATAACAATGTTTTTTTTAATGCAATAGCCATGTTAGAAACATTAAGTTTATATAGTAAAAGAAAAATATTATAGCTGCATATTATTTTCAAATGATTTGTAAATTGAGTGAATAATTAGGTTTTTTTTGCTTTTGAAATTGAAAGATCATATATGTATTGAATAATCGTTCATATAACAATTAAATACCAATTACAATATTCAAATATAATTTAAATAATAGGAACTTATTCTTAATTTTTATTTAGTTAAAAATTTAATTTATATAAAATTTAAAAACTTTTTTTTAAATTTTTTATAATTAGAAAGTTATTTCTAAATTTGATTCAACTAAAAAATTAGTTTAATTTAACTATAAAACTTATTTTTAATTTTTATTCGAATTAGAGACTCATTTCTAAGTTTTATTTAATTAAATAAATTATTTTATTTTAGTTAAAAATTAATTTCTAATTTTATTGGTGGTATCTGAATTCTCTTTTTTATTTTTTATTTTATTGATTTATTATATATATTTTTGTTATTGATTGTTTTTGAATAAAAAAATGCACGTGTCAGACAGTTCTTGTTAGAACGCATGCCTACCTCTTCCACTTTCAATTGGATGAGATGCGTGTAGTATGCCATGTTGAGCGCTTCAATGAAGAGTAAGTAGGGTGCATTAATTCCATATTAGATAGATAAGGGATGGTCTTTGGGTTTATAAGCGTGGATGTTGCACACCCTGATAGGCATGTCTTTTGGGGAGAGGGTAGTGGTCTCATGACAAAGTGGTTTCAGAGCCAACCCTTACTCCCATCCGGCCTCGCTCCAAGTACCATGTGTCGTTGGTGGAACGACAACCATTGATAAGAATGGTGTGGTGGGTAGGGTGGGCCACCATGATAAGAGCGTCACGAGGTTGGGTGGGAAAAAATGTCACGCCGAGTGCTCTAATAAAGAGTACGTAGAGTATATTAATCTCATATCAGATAGATAAAAGATGGTATTTGAACTTATAAGTGTGGACACTGCATACATTGATACACATGTCTTTTGAAAAGAAAGTAATAGTCCCGTTAACAAGTAGCGTGTGCATTCATCTTCTCAACATTCCTAGGTTTTTTTCTTTTCCTTCTATCATCTATTCCACAATTTTCTACCAGCCACTCACAAATTTGAAGCGTCATTCTTGCCTTGTTCTCTCATCTGATCGGTAACCAAATCTTAAAAAAAAAAAAGAGAGGGAAAATTGGAACCACAAAGACTTATCTTTACCAGTCCAAATCTGCTAGGATTGAAATTCACTGATTGTTGATGACTCACGAAAAGCACAAAAACCGCAGAAAAACAAAAGAAAAAACATATTTAAGGCCACACCAAACATTGAGATTCATGTTCTTTCTTCCCTACTTACACATCAGCCATCATTTTCCTAGATTATTCTTAAGGATAGAAAGGATTACATGATTGCATTTTCGTTCCTAATTACTATTCAAATCCAAGTCTACTATTGGATGGCTTTACACCACACCTGACATGATATCATTCCTTTTGGATTTAAAATTAGTCTTTAAATCCATCTATAGAATAAGGACACCACTACTATCTTTAATTCTTCTTATACTAATAATTGCAATGGATTAAAGAATCGTTCCAATAAGACAATTAGATAATTGTTTGTATCATTTAAAACAACATAGATTTAATTATAAAGGATAAGCAACATCTTTGTAAATGAAAAAAAAAAGATAATGACATTATATATTGTTTTTTAAGATATATATTTAAAACTTGTTCTTATTTCAATGTTTGAAAAAAAAAAGACATTTAATCATAAAAGATTGCAGAATCATCATTTATATATATCATTTAAATATCAAATAATCATACTTATGAATTGTTTGAAATTTTTATAGGTTAAAAAACAATTCTAGTTTGATAGGAAATCTTTTCTAATTATTCTTTTGGTTTTCAAATGAAGACTTAAATTCAAATAAAACAACCTTTCACTTTTTAAAATTAACAAGACATAATTTTTATCTAAATTTCCTGAGAGTGTATTTGTAATTCTTATCATTCTAGTTTAATCCTATTTTTATAGTTGATGAGTTGAAGGGGATGTGCTTGTATCAATTATTATAATGATTGTGGTTCATTGTCCGTAAACTATATTATTGTTCTTGGACACTCCCTGCTTGCTTTGTGCATGTTGTCACGGGATTAATACCCTCTTTTTTAAAAGATGTCTTAAAGGGGTATGCAATGTCCACACTTATAAGATTAAAGACGTTTTCTTGTCTATTCGATGTGGGATTAATGCACCCTACTTACTTTTTATTCGAGTGCTGGGTGTGACATTTTCTCTTACTCAACCTCGTGACGCCCTCGTCACGGTAGCCCACCTTATCTACTACACCGTTATTACTAACGGTTGTCGTTCCACCTACGACAACGTGGCGCTTATCGCGAGATCAAATGATAATAAGGGTTGACTCTGATACCATTTTTATTTTTTTGAGAAAAGGTAATGGTCTTTTGATAATGTGTCCGGCCTGTTTGATTCATTACTTGTTATTGAATCCAGTAGTCGTCACATAGATTTCTCAGCACTTTTTCATTAAAGTCATGTTTCACTTTCTTGTGCAGTAGTTCAAATCCTTTCTGAGTTATTTCAAAAGCTTTTTCCAGTTTCATTTTGAAATGATCAATGGTCGCAAGCACTTATTAGCTGTAAAAAGCATATGACATGGCTGGTTGGATGCTCGAGTTCTTTATTTCTCTTTACGAATTACTTCTCTCTCTTTTATAACTCTAGCCTTGGATAAAACAATCCTAGTGCTTCACCTGATCTACATCTTCGCGCTTCAACATTCACAATGTCATAAGCTAAGAGAAATCCGATATATGTGACTTAGACCTGCCATCAAGTCACGCTTGATAAAATTTTCAAACTAATTAGAAAGGACGTTTCGCTAAATCTTTCTGAAATACCACCTACATCTTCGTTTGGGAATTTGATTCTTTTTCTGTATAATGTAGCTATATTAACGATCATAAGTTGAACTTGGTTCTGCTAAACCAATGTTTGTTTTGCAAGAGCTAACCCTTTCTGCTTTAGAATTGTTCTGATAAGTACAAGCAAAGTCATGCATCTCCGTATGAGTTTAGCTAAGAGCATCCTGAACTGATTGTGTTTTTCTGTTCTCAAGGATGGACATGAGTGGCAGCTTCAAGCCATGACTTCCCAGTTACAGAGTGGTGAAGTTGACCGTGTGAAATGCTGACATATAAAGCAACTGCAACCTGAGGTGGGGGCTAACTTGAGTCAGACAAGTGACTCTTGGCTTCATCTAGATTATCTGAGAATTTGGAGACTGTGCTCCAAGTCCTTTTGGAGTTCAGAAAACTCAGTGTAACTAAAGGACAAGATCAAACAATATGGGTATCTTACAAACTCTTCTACAGCAACAAGCATTCCAAATTCAACGCTAACTCTTGAAATATTTTAGGAGAGAAACGAAACAGTGTAAGTGGTTATTTAAATGCGGGATATTGTCAGACAAACTTGGCAAGTCAAATAAACTCCTAGGCAGCAGTCAGCAGGAAAGTCGATTAAATTTTATAGGAAAAGCAATCCCATGAAGAACTTTGCAAGGAACAAGCTCCTGCTTCTTAATCTTAGTGAACTTTGCAAGGAACAAGCAATCCCACTAATGAGTGACAAAAGTAGTAGTTGGGAACGTGTAGGGAAAAGGTTGCATCTTTTATTGGAGAAGTGGAGTTTTTTAGTGTTAAACCAGACCATACATCTTCAGTAAATCTGCACAAGGATCTCATCTTTGCGAGTTTTACAGGAAAAATTATAAGAAAATTGCTATTTTCCTCCAACAAAGCATGGAATACAGGCATAAAAATGTGGAATCATATTACTATCGCCGGCAAAATGAGTGCAAAAGTCAGCTTCTTATTATTACAGTAGAAAGACAAAGAAAAGAAAAAGGGTTTTAAATTATTGCAAATTTACTACCGTATTATTTGCAATTTAAAACTTTACCACTCGTCACTTGTACATCTTCCCATTACGGTGTCGGATTCCTTTAAGAGTGACACATGTTTTGGGCCATGCATTCCTCTATCTCATACTGGTTGATGAAAGAAAGATGACCATGCTATGTCTAAGCCTTTTTTAAAAATTTTTTTTTACAAGTCTTTTCCCCTTAACAGCTATGAACAGGTCACTAATCAGAAATTGGTCAATGTCAATCTTGTGGTAGGGTCTAACTATGCATTTACAGATGATGCCACCTTTCCTATTCACTCTGTTCTTCTTTTTCCATTCCGAGCTGCATATAGCGAAAGATTATATTTTAACTCAAGGAAAGAAATTTAGTCTATGGTTTAAAATATATAGCATTTTCATTGAATGAATATAAAATATTGGATTTAATATGTTCTTGTCAAGGTTTAATATTTTCAACTAATAACTTATAATCTTCTTTTTAAGAGAACTTACTTGCTAATGGATGTTTAAGTTGTTTGAAAATTACTCCACTGCTAAAAGCAAAAACTAGCGAAGCAATTTAATAAAACTCGTAGACAAGATTATTGGCAAGCATTGATCAACCAATAATAAACAGATCTTCCACTGAATTACAGAGCGTGCCATGCTCACGAGCTTTTGTCTTTGTCCCTGAGGATCAAACAAATGTTTAATCATCCATATAATGCATTCTGGAAAGAGGGTTCACGTGAAGATTCTGAAAAAATGCTCCATACAATAACATACAAACAAAACCAGAAGCTTCTTCATCATCAACTTTTCCAAATAACTGTTCACTGCATGAGAAGATTAAACCAAAAAAAAAAAGAAAAAATGATACCTAAAAGTCTTAATCAATCCGTCCTTCATATGTTTAACTTAATTAAACATATTATGATGTCCTGAATGGGATTCAAAAAAAAATAAAAACACAAACTTTAATAGCTTCCAAATTCTAATACATAAATAACAGGACAAATGCAAAGATCACTAGTACAAGAAGAGAGCACCATGAATTATGTTACGGTGTGACAATTCAGTCGACCGAGATGCGAGGTTCAGACAGAAAGATTCAGGATCTTCTAGAAGACACTACACACATCTAGACCTACAATTAGCCTCTTGATTGGTGGAGCAATTAATGGGAGTAGGTGGGGGTAGGTGGTAGAAGTTTCTAGAGGTTCTTTGTAGCCGTTAGATCAAATAGATCTTAGCCATCCATTTGAGAGGTGGAGGGCTATATAAGGGGGAGGGTCTTTCATTTGTAAATCACCCAACA
>JAOXYD010141814.1:0-10714 GCA_028565735.1 Pinacopodium congolense
CGACCCTGACTTGCCCTAGCTACTTAGTTAGGTTAGTTAGGTATTTTATTATTTAGTAGCTTACGACGAGCTCACCAGTATCCAATGATAACAAGATATGTCCAATGGTCAAAAAGAAGTAAATTGACCTTAACGAATACTTTAGCAACGGATACTTCAATGGGTAGCTTAATGGTTTTTGCATTATATATAGACGGAGAAAGTTAAAAGAAAAATAGAGAAGCATTACATAGAATACGATTTTAACATGTCTGATCAAATGTTTTGAGAGTTTAAGTGGTATACCTGTTTGAGAGCGAGTGATTATTAAGTTCGTGTGAGATTTGTGTTTTTCTCTATTTGTGATAAATTGTTTCATTATTTTGAGGTTATTCTTAAGCCTATAAAAATAATTTTTCAAAAGGTTATTCTTGAGCCTTGAAAAAAAGTTGGTTATCCTCTAGTTGAAAAGGAGTTGTAAGTTATTGCAAGTTATAAATTTATATTCCGTATTATTTTTTATAATCTCTAGTATTCTTTATATTATTTATTTCATAATTGTTTTTACTTAGCTTCCGCAAATTATTGTTTCTTTATTTTTTTGAAATAAAGTTCAAGAACCTAATTCACCCCCCTTTTAGGTGTCATTTAAGGCCAACAATTTGTATCAGAGCCTAAGTCTCACATTATATTAATTCTAATGAATTAGTGAGGAAAGATAAAATGCACACTTCATGAACACTATAGGTTCTTCACACAATCTAGATAGCCATAATCCTTATATAATACCTTACTTTGAAGGGAATAACTACATGTATTGGAAAAATAGGATGAGATGCTATCTTATGGGAGAGAATATAGATTTGTGGATAATGGTAACTCAACCTTACATAATGCCTACAAAACTCGTAGGAAGCTATTTAGTTTTAAAGAAAGAAAATGAGTGGAACCTAGATGAAAGGAGGTCAATATCCTTGAATAATAAAGCTATGCACATTCTATATTATGCCTTATGCATGGAAGAATGTAATAGAATTTCTATATGTGAAATTGCATATGAAATTTGGCACACTCTCAAGATTACTCATGAAGGTACGAACTAAGTTAAGGAGACCAAAATAGGTATGCTCACTTATGATTATGAAATTTTTCGCATGATACAGGATGAGTCACTTATGATTATGAACTTTTTCGCATGATACAGGATGAGACCATTTCTTTGATGTATGCTCATTTCAATAATATTATTAGTACGCTATATGGAGTTCAAAGTAAGTAAGAATGAGGAGAGCGATAATGAAGAATCATCATTTGGGAGCGAGAACGAAGATCTCGCACTCATTACAGGAAGGCTAAATAAATTCATGCGAAATGCCTCAACATGCCAAAAAGGTACCTCTTATTGAAAGTTTAAATTATCTAACACAACATGTTTCGAGTGTGGAGAAAAGGGTCATTTGAGATCGCAATGCTACCGTATATAAAAGAGGAAGAAAGAGTTAAGAAGAAGGAGAAGTGGAGAAAAGAAAAGAAGGATTTCTAGAAGAATAAAGCATTAAGAGCCTCATGATCCAAAAAGGAAGAAGTTGCCAATATGTGCTTTATGACACACAATGAGGTAAGCCCTTCTTTTAGTGAAGATGAATGTGGTTATACATGTGATGGAGTATTAAAACATATAGAAAAATTAACTAAAAAGAAAAAATAATTGCATGATAAGTGTAAGAAAACCTTAAGGGAATTAGAAGCATGCAAATTGAAAAATAGTGACCTTAGAAATGACATAATGTTAATTAATAATGATAATGATGAGTTAGCAAGTGAAACTAGGTCTCTAAAGAAAGGAAAAGAAAAACTAGATAACCTATTAGTGTTCAAAAGTTCGGGAATGATAACCATGGTTTGGGATATAATAATGAAATAGGGGCATCTACTAGTAAGATCGTGTTTATAAAAGCAAAGAACTTAGAAGATGAATATACTTATAGGAAAGTTCAGAATACACATAATATACCATAACATAAACATCATGCTTTCAAATATACCTCAAAACCTAGGAAATTTCCCCACCATTGATTTAATGATAAAAAGACCTTCATGTATTTTAAACAAAAATTTCAAAGTCATTATAAAGATCTTAGATATAAAAATGAGCATAGGAATACATATAGAACATACTCTCCATTGTTTTGCACATATTGTTCTTATCATGGACATATTTCATATTTCTGTCACGACGGACTAAACTGTTTTTCAAAAGGATGTAAAAATAATAATACTTTTTACAAGAAAAAAACTATTTCGATTCAAAAAATTAGATAAATGTTGTTTTGGATTTTAAAAATGTTAAGTTTAAATTTGTAAAATGTTATTAATCTTTCAAAAAATTTATACTATTTATGCGTTACCTTCCACAGAGGATCGGTCAACTGAACGATAACATTGGTGGACCAAAGGTTATTTGGTCGGTTGAATGGATTGGTTCAATTGACCGATATATAAAGCTTCGTTGATCGGTCGACCGTTGTAGGTAATTCAGTTGACTGATAGGGAAAAACCATAATTTGTATTTCATAATCCATCAGATAATACGTGTTTAAATACTCGTCCCACTTGTATTTAGGTTTTTTGTTTGTGTAAACCTTTAAGACATGAGTTAGGTATACTAACACTTAAGGACCCTAGATAAGATGGGTACGTAAAATTATTTTTACATGTCTTCCAAGAAAAGAGAAGAAAAAAATGATACGTGGATAGCGGGTGTTCACGGCATATGACTGGGGATCCCTCACAATTTATCACATTGAAGAGTAAGGATGAAGGATCTGTCACATTTGGAGATAATGCCAAGGGTAAGGTAATTGGCATTGGCAAAGTGGGTAAAGATAACTGTCCATTGATTGATAATGTTCTACTTGTTGAAGGTTTAAAACACAACATGTTAAGTATAAGTCAATTATATGATAAGAACTACAAGGTTAGTTTCTTAGGAGATGAATGTGTTGTTACTAAAATAGATAATGATAGTGTCGTATTTTTAAGAAAAGAGAAAGAAATATATACATTGATGATATACACTTTGTTACTAACCTTGAAGATAATTGTTTAATATCCTTGAGTGAATTTGCCTGGACTTGGCACCAATGACTTAGACATGCAAGTATGGATCTCCTCTCAAAGCTTAACTCTAAACAACTTATTAGAGGACTTCTAATAATAAAGTACGAGAAGGGCAAAATCTGTGGAGCATGTCAAATGAGAAAACAATTAAGAAGTCCATTTCAAAGAAAGAAATTAGTAACTTCCTCTAGACCCCTTAAATTACTTCATATGGATTTGTTTTACCCTACTAGAGTGGCTAGTTTCGAAGGAAAATCATATGCTTTTATTATTGTAGATGATTTTAGTCATTTTACTTGGGTTTTATTTTTAGGCTCAAAATATGAATGTTTTAAATCCTTTATGAGCTTTGCAAAGAAAATACAAAATGAAAAATCCTTATCTATTGCATCTATTAGAAGTGATCATGGTAGACAATTAGAAAATGACATGTTTGAATGTTTTTTAGATGATCATGGAATTTCACGTAATTTGTCTGCACCTAGAAACCTCAACAAAATGATGTAGTAGAAAGGAAAAATAGATATTTGCAAGAAATGGCATGAACCATGATAAATGAGTATAATTTGCCAAAGTATTTTTAGACAAAAGTCGTTGCATGTGCATGTCATGTCATCAATAAGGTAAATATTAGACATAAGCTAGAGAAAACTCCTTATGAACTTTTAAACGGGACGAAGCCAAACATTAGTCATTTCAAAGTGTTTGGATGCAAATGTTATACCTTGAAAACTAGAGAAATTTTGGGAAATTTTGATTTTAAAACTTATGAAGGTATTTTCTTAAGATATTCGTTATCAAGTAAAGAATATAGAGTTTATAGCAAGAACTCTCATGTTGTTGAGGAATCTATGCATGCTGTTTTTAATGAAACTAAACCTTTCAAAAGAAAAAAAGTGCTTGAGTTTGATAATGCAGATGTATCCAAGGGATTAGAATATCTTTCACGTGAAGATAATGGACAAAAATCCCAAATTGTTGACCCAAGTAGAGAAGTTGAAGAGCTACCAAAATATTGGAGATATAAGAAGGATCATCCCACCGAACAAATTATAGATGATGTCCATCAAGGGGTAACCATTTGATAAAAATTTAATCTATCTCATATTACCTTTCTTTCAAAGATTGAACCTAAGAATATAGATGAGGCTTTAGATGATGAGAACTGGATCTTAGAATGAAAGAGGAGTTAGAATATTTTGAGAGAAACAAGGTTTGGACAATAGTACCTAGTCCCGTAGATCATCCTATAATTGGTACACAATGGGTGTTTAAGAATAAATTAGACGAACTAGGTAACATCGTCATAAATAAAGCTAGATTGGTGGTAAAAGGGTATAATCAAGAAGAGGGAATAGATTATGATGTGACATTTTCTCCCGTAGCTAGAATAGAAGCTATTAGACTACTTCTTACATAGGTTTTAAACTTTTTTTAAATAGATGTAAAGAGTGCATTTTTAAATGGTTTTATTCAAGAAGAAGTGTATGTTGAAAAATCTCCTAGTTTTGAACGTCATGATGCACTTGAATACGTTTTTAAATTATCCAAGGTATTGTATGGTTTAAAATAAGCACCTAGAGTGCGGTATGATAGATTGAGTGCATTCTTACTTGTAAATAATTTTGAAAAAGGAAAAGTAAATACTACATTATTTATTAAGAAGGATCAAACTGATTTGTTAATTGTGAAAATATATGACGATGACATTATTTTTGGTGCTACTAATGAACATCTATGTGAGGATTTTGCTAAAAGAAGGAGTATGAGCATGATGGGAGAATTCAATTTCTTTCTCGAACTCTAAATCATGCAAATAACGGATGGAATTTTTTTAAGTCAGTCAAAGTATACAGGAGAACTTCTAAAGCGCTTCGGTATGGATCAAACAACGCTCTTAGGAATCCCTATGCGCACATCTACCAAATTGAATAAAGACGAAGATGGAAAAGAGGTAGATGTTAAACTCTTTCAAGGTATGATTGAAAGTTTATTATATTTAACTACTAGTCATCCAGATATCATGGTTAGTGTTTGTTTGTATGCACAGTTTCAATCCTCTCTTAAAAAATCACATCTGTTAGCTGTTAAAGGAATTTTACGATATTTATGTGGTACTTTGAATTTAGGACTATCGTATCCTAGAAATGTATGTTTACACTTGGTTGGGTATTTTGATGCCGATTATGCGAGTAGTTTTTTGGATGGGAAAAGTAAAGCTAGTGCATGTCACTTTTTTAAGAAATGCATTAGTTTCATGGTTCTGTAGAAAATAAATTTTTTTTGTATTATTTACGGAGGAAGCGGAATATGTAGCTGTCGGTAGTTGTTGCACTCAAGTACTGTGGCTTAGAAAATAATTTAGGGATTATGATTTGCATTTTGATCGAATTCCTATTCAGTGTGACAAAACCAATACAATTTGTTTGACAAAAAATCCTATACAGCATTATAAGACTAAACACATAAAAAATTGATATCATTTCATTCGGGATCATGTGCAAAACGATAATATTGAACTTGAATTTTTTAACACATTGCATCTATTAGAGGATATCTTTACTAAACTACTGTGTGAAGATCATTTTTGTACTATTAGAAGGGAAATTCATATGATCGATGGGCTCTCTCTTTGACTATTATATTTACACCTTTTCTATTTTTTCCAAAGAGGGAGAGAAGAGTATGTATATTTTTACGGGGAGGAAAGTATGCATGATTTTAGGAGGAGCTACATATGCATGAAGTAAGGGGGAGTTAGTAAGAACTAATTGTGTTGTTTAAATCATTTTAGTTTTTTCATCAATAAAAAAGGGGAGATTGTTGGACCAAGGGAGATTCCACCCAATTTTGTTGATAAGAAAACACTCAATTTACTAATATTTTTGTTAAGTGTGTTAAAAGATTGTTACAGTTAAGAAGAAAATGCTTAGTTAAACAAATAACATATTGACGCTATTGAAGATCAAAGGTCGGTCCACCGAATATAGAGGATAAGTCGACCGAACTACAACACTAAAGGAAGCAATAGTCACTCGCAAGAGGATCAGTCGATCAAATGAGGCTAACTGGTCGACCGAATGAGCGTCCAAGAGTGATCAGCTGACCAAATGAAGAACCATCTACTGAACGATAGCTATCGGTAGACTGAATAGACAAAGTTTAGAAGATTGGTCAACCGAATATGGTCTATCGGTCGACCGAATTGAGCACAATAGTCATATTACTCAACGGATAGAAGATTTTTCCAACGGATATAAAATATTTACAACTGTAACAAGAGATATCCAACGGTCAAAAGAAATTAATTGGCAACAATAGATAGTTCAGCATGGATAGCTCAATGGGTGTCTTAGTATTTTTACACTATAAATAGATGGAGAAAGAAAAAATTAAAAAAGAAACATTACACATAATACAAGCTTTACAAGTCTTATCAAGTGTTTTGAAATTTTAAGTTGTATACGTGTTTAAGAACGATTAATTATCATGTTTGTGTACGATTTGTGTTTTCTCTACTTGTGTGAAATTGTTTCGTTATTTCAAGGTTATTCGTGAGCTTATCAAAAGAATTTGTCAAAAAGTTATTCTTGAGCCTTGAAAAAGAATAGTTGGTTATCCTTGAGTCGAAACGGAGTTGTAAGTTGTTGCAAGTTTCATATCTATATTGCGTATTATTTTTTATAATCTCTAGTATTCTTTATATTATTTATTTCATAATTATTTTTACTTAACTTCTGGAAATTATTGTTTCTTTATTTTATTTATACTAAAAGTTTAAGAACCTAATTCACCTCCCTCTTATGTGTTATTTAGTGCCAACAAAAATAAAAACACAAACAAACCAAAATTCAACACCTAAATAATTAAATCTAAGATTTACACATGAAATCAGAAGAAAAGAGATGAGAAAGAATCTTAAAACCTAAGAAAAGAAGAAGAAAAGGGGTTGCCCCAAGTGGGAGAGCCAAAATATACTTCAATCTACTCATCCTTTGGCTTTTTATAGGTCCTTATTAGGGTTTAAGATGTTTAGGAGGTGAAAAGTCATGTGTAACCTTAGTTTTTTGCATAAGATGATGGTTTTTAGGACTTAAATGGCAATTATTGGTATGTTAAACAGTGTAAGTTTACTATGGTTGTTTAAGTTCCAAAAATTGACATCTTCTACCACTCATTGCATTTTCTATTCTAACTTATCGTAAACACCTCTGATGGCCATGAAATATGGTATGTAGATTCCTCATATGATACTCTTGCACCCCATAAAATTTTAGAGCAATCTAAGTTCTAAAAGTACACCTCATGCATCACTGAAATCACCTGCACTAAAACTAGAGTTATTTGAGCTTCTCTTGCTCTTCTTGCTCTAATTCATCTGTAAATTTGACCCTTTCAACTTGTGTTTAAGTTCAATTATTAAATTTGCATGCAAAATCACTATGAACACAAAATAAGCATTTAAAGATAAAAAAAGGGATGAAATTGCTTTAAAATTCATATGGAAACCTAATATAATTCAACTTTATTAAAAAAAAACCATATAAACGGGAGTCTAGAAGGGTTAACAGTGGTATTGTAGATTGTGGTTTAGTATACATTCCCTACACTTAAATAACAGTGGTTAAACTACACCATTTAAGTCCTAGAAACCAATGTTTAAGAGCATAAATTATGCTTAACATATTTGCTTCAATGATAACTCAATTTTAATACATTAAGACGTTATACAATACTATTAAAATGAGTAATGTTACACCCTAGGGCTATAAATACGTTGTCTTACACTTGTTATCATAATCAAAGAGATTTGAAATCAATCATTCAAGTGTTTTGAGTATTAAGAAAATTTTTATGTGTGGTTTTGTGTTGAGGCATTAGGTTGATATTTATGAGGTTATTGTTCACGTGTTTTCATTCATCAAAAGTTATTTTTGAGCCTCCTAATACACTTATAATATTCTTGAGTGAAATTCTTTTACGTGTGTGTTTTGAGAGATAAAATAGTTATCAATTCAAGTTTATCCTTAAGCTTTTGAAAAAGGATTGTAAGGGTTATCATTAAGCCTTTGAAAAAGGACTGTAAAGGTTATCCTTGAGCCTAAAAAATGATAGTGAAACAAAATTTGTATAGCACTAATAGTGAAATAACATTTGAAGAGTACTGATGAAGACTAGACGTAGGAGCAAGTGGATAGTTTCAAACTATAATAAATTCATGGTATTACCCTTCCTTATACCATTTTAATTTTACACAATTATTGCTTTTCAATGGTTTTTATATCATTTTCTAAAATTTTATTTGTATCTTATTCAAGTTTTTTTGATTTTGGGTTTGTTGAAATAAGTTTTATCTATCATGTTTTATTATTATCTGTTTCCCTAACTAGTTTTCATAAAGTATTAAATATTGTTAAGTGATCTTAATAATTCTAATAAAAAAATTTTAAACCTAATTCTCCCCCTCTTAAGTGTCATTTAAGTTTAGCGATTGGTATTAAAGCGTTAGTCTGACAGTTACTTTAAATCTAACCAGTTAATGAGAAAAGATAGATATGGCACATATAATGAATTCCTTTCCTACCTCAACTAGTTTAGATGGTCAAAATACATAAAGGGCTTCCTTCTCTAATGATTATAATTACTTATATTGGAAGAATAGGACTAGAATCTATTTGATGGGTGAATCCATAAAATTATTGTTGATGAGTTTGCAAATGGCCCCTTTGCCGACCAAACCTGTAGGAAATGAATAAGTTCCTAAGAAAGATATATTGTGGGATACAGAAGAAAGAAACTTAGCCTCAATAAATGGTAAAGCTATACATATTTTGTACTATACTTCATACTACATTTGGCATACTTAGAATCTCTATATGCAAAACTTCATACTACATTTGGCATATAGTAGAAATCACACATGAAAGTACAAATCAAGTAAAAGGGATTAAAATTATCATGCTTACTCATTCATATAATCTTGTCCAAATGTTGTATGATTAATATATATCTACAATGTATGCACATTTTCTTGATATCATTAATATTTTAAAAGGTCTATACAAGATCTATTTAAATTTTTAGATTGTTAGGAAGATTCTTAAGTGTTTAATAAATTTGTGGGAAGCAAAACTGGATGCAATTCAAGAAGCAAAGGATATGAACGTTCTCCCTCTTGATGAACATATTGGCTCACTATTAATGTTTGAGATGAGGATGAAGGAGAAAGCCCTACCTAACTCCATCTTCTTCACTTTTTCATTCTCTCACCTCTCTCTAACATTGTTCGGCTACGCTGTTCATTTTTCTGGCTTCCTTACTCATTTTTCATCCTCTTTCATCTAATCCTTGTTGGTTTTAGTGGATTATTCATCAAAACTTCCCTTCTTCGTTACTTTGTTTCTTTTCATGCCTTCTTCTCACTTTGAGGGTTGTTTTGCTTCTATTTTGTGTCTTCTTACCTTTCGTTTTCTATTTTGCATGTTTTTTCCCTCTATGTCTCCAAGAAAAAAATCCATTATGAGGACATTTGTCCCTCCCATCCAATTTAAAGGGAGTGGATGTAGAACAAAGGATATTACCACAGATTATATAGCTCCATTTCGCATTGTTTCCAAGGAAGAAGCTGAGCATTATAATCTTCTTAAAGCTAAAACCATGATTGCTCCTTGGTATTTCAATATGGAACTCTTGGAAGAGATAGGTCGTAAGGAAAAGGTCTTGAAATCAAGTAAAAAGTGTAGTTGGGAATCTTTTGTGAAAATAAATTATCATATTTATAAAGAGCTTACACTTTAGTTTTTAACTTCATTGCTTTATGAATGTATGAGAACAAATGCCTTTTGGAAATACTTAACTAAATTGGAAATATTTAACTAAATTACATAATTTTAATGCTTATAATGCTTGTAATGCCTACATTATGAGTCACGAACATTTGCTTTTGCAAAAGTTTATATGATATGCCGTCTTTAACAAAACCAAAGCAACAAATGTTTTGTAAGGGAAATGCTTTTATTGTTGTGCATGGATGCCAAAGTTAAGCTTCACAAATCTTTTAACATTTTTCAAGTTTTAGTACAATCTATTACCAAGCAAAGCAACTATTTTGGAATGGGATACATTGTTGTTGTGTTAGCTTATTATTTTTCAATTGTTACTAATGGTTTAACTACAACACATTATGAGTACTTTAATTCCCCATAATTTAGAGGGGCTGAAATTCTAGAGCATCACAACAGGGAGCTCCGAAAACATAGCTCTCGTATTGCTATTAGGCATAAGTTCACTCAATGAGCTTCTAGTTCAAATTTGGCACTTCAATCTTATGTTACATCTAGTGATGAACATGACGAATGAGGTTTTCAAGGAGTGATCAATGTTGTGGAGGCTAATAATTGAAAGATGGAGTATCGCTTGGATCACATGGATGAATAATTGCAATTGGTTGCATGAAAAAATGCTATTACATAAAAAAAGGTCTCAAATCTTTTGCGATGTGAGGGGTTCAAGTGCCCTCTCTAATGTCATCACCCCCACCTGTTGCGTTGGTTAGGTGACTTTAAAATTGATGGTTGTTCAAATTGATTTTTACTTTTAAAACCAACGTACTTAT
>JAOXYD010141835.1:0-10714 GCA_028565735.1 Pinacopodium congolense
CCCAAAATATAAATAAAAACACTTAAATAATTAAAACTTACTCCAAATTTATACCAAACATGAACAAAACACTAATAAAGATTATACTAAATAAAAACACACAAAATAAATCTTAAAACATAATAATATTAACCTATTATATAAGAAACACATGCTAAACACTTAGAAAAATATATACTAAAGCATAATTATCACATACAAGTTATTTATTTGTGAAATTCTGAATGTTGAGTTGATTTTATCAATTGCTTATATTGTTATCTGTTTTTGCAAATTAGTTTTCACGAAACTATTTGCATTTTTTAGTGAACTTAGGAATTTGTCTTAGAAAATTTTTAAGCATCCTAATTCACTCCTCTCTTAAATGTCGAATAAGAATAATAATTGTTATTAGAGCGTAGGTCTCATGTAGTTTAATTTCTAGCAAACTTGTGAGAAAATATCATTATAGCACATATGAATACTTTTGCTCCCTCTTCTAACCCTGAATATCAAAATACATATAGAGTACCCTACTTTAACGGAAACAATTATTTGTGTTGGAAAACAAGAATGAAGTATTTTCTTATGTCTGATAGTGTTAAACTTTGGAGGATAGTTTCACAAGAAACACCCATGCCTTTTAACATTGTATGAAATCAAAAAGATTCCTAAAAGAAAAAACAAATGGGATAGTGAAGATGAAAAGTTAGTCTCTCTTAATAATAAAACCATGCATCTTTTGTATTATATCCCAAGTAAAAATGAGTTTAATAGAGTGTCTATGCATGAAACTATATATGAAATTTGGCACACCTTAAAATTCACACGTGAAGGCATAAACCAAGTTAAGGAGAGTAAAGTTTATTGACGCACTAATATGGATTGTTTTACATGTTGCTTAATGAAAATATTTCTACTATGTATACCTATTTTATCGATATTATTAATGCTTTAAAAGTTTTAGGTAAGTCCTATATAAATTTTGATCTTGTTAGGAAGATCTTTACGTCCTCATCAAAATTTTAGGAAGCTAAAATCACTACAATTCAGAAAGTTAAGGATCTCAATGTTCTTCCCTTTGATGAGTTTATTGTACCATTACTGACATATGAGACGAGGTTTAAGGAGACCCAAGAAGATGAAAAGGTGCATAAAAGGAAGAATATAACATTTAAAGCTAAAAAAAGATGAAAGTGAAAAGGAAGAATCCTCCTATGAAAGCGAAGAAGAAGAACTTGCACTCATCACAAGGAGTCTAAGGAAATCCATAAGGAGGAAGACATCCACTCGTAGAAAAGAAGAAAATTCATCCTTTAAAAATAAATTAACTAACATAACTTGCTTTGAATATGGTGAAAAAGATTACTTGGGATTTTTAGGATTGCATTTCCTTTATCTTCAAGAAGAAGAGAAGAAGGAAAAGAAAGAAAATAAGGATAGGAAGAAATCAAAGAAGAAAGTGTTGAAGGTTGTAGAGACCAAATCAAGTGATTATAATAACGAAGAAGTGGCAAATGTGTGTTTCATGATACATGATGAGGTATGTTCTTCCCACTCTCTTACTAGTAAAAATAAATGTAAAGTATACTTATGAAGAATTTTTAGAATATGTAGAAGATTTGGCTAAGAAGAAGAAGAAGTTGCATGCTAGACATAAGGAATCATTAAAATTATTAGATGAGTGTAAATTAGAAAATGAAGGACTTAGTCAAGAATTAGATTCAATCAATAAGGATAATGATGGATTTGTAAATAAGAATGTGGCATTAAAAAAAAGAAATTGAATCCCTTAAAGAATTGCTTGAAAAACTTATTAAAGGGAATGAAAAATTAAAAAACATGCTAGATGCCAAAAAAATTGACTAATGACAAACATGGCTTAAGATATTCTAGTGAAAATGAGCCATCATCTGGAAATATTATTTTTATTAAGGGAAAGAACTTAAAAGATGAATCCACACCTAAGTCCTTCATTCAAAATGCATCATCTGGTAGATATCAACCTAGGCAAAGGCATTATACATACATGTATAGATATGGTACAAGACTTAGGAGACCCCCTTCAAAAATTTTTATGATAGAAGATAATTTTCCTAATCAAGGAAAAATTTTCAACCAAGATTATGTAACTGTTTTAGGCCTAAAAATGATTATACAAATGCATATAAGACCTCTAGTCCACTGCTTTATATATATTATGGTTATTATAGACATGTTACATGTTTTTCTACTATAATAGAATTAGAGATGTTATACCAAGAGGTTGAGATAGGTATGTTACTACTACTCAAGGACCTAAAATGATATAGGTACATAAACCTACGTGAATTTCTTTTTTTATAGGTTACTAAGAGGATAAATAAATGGTACGTAGATAGTGGATGTTGACACATATGACCAATGACCCTTTGCAATTTATATTTTCAAAAGTAAGGATAGTGGATTCGTCATTTTTTTAGACAATGTGAAGGTTAAAGTAATAAGCATTAGAAAGGTCAATAACAACAATTGTTCCTTGATTGATAAAATTGAAACATAATCTTGTAAACGTTAGTCAACTATGTGATAAGACTTACAAAGTTTGTTTTGAAGGAAATGCATACGTGGTTTCAAATGTTAGTGATAGTAATAATGTTTTCTTAAGAATAAGTGTTTGATTTCTTTAAGTGAAAACACATAGATTTGGCATAAAAGACTTGCACATGCCAACATGGACTTATTATCAAAATTTAATTCCAATTAACTCATAAATGGGCTTCTAAGCATAAGGTACAAAAGGACAAGATATGTAGGGCATGAGTAATAAGAAAACAAGTAAGGCATTCATTTTCAAATAAGAAATCGGTAATAAGTTTTAGACCTCTTGAACTTTTTCAAGTTTAGGTGGCAAGTGTATTATAAATTTTTCATTTTTATAATTTAATTAGGCTTACATAGGTGCTGTTTTTAAGTAATAAGGATGAAAGTTTTAAATTATTTGTAAGTTTTGTTAAAAAAATTCAAAATAAAAAGACTTTTCTATTGCATCTATTGAGATTGATCATGGTAGAGAATTTAATAATGACCTTTTTGAAACTTTTTGTGATGATCATGAAATTTCTCTTGATTTTTTCGTCCTTAGGACTCCCCAACATAATGGTGTAGTAGACAAAAAAAAAGGATTTTTACAAGAAATGGCTAGGAAAATGATTAATGAATATGAATTGCTAAGGTACTTTTTAGGCAAAGTTATTGGATGTGCGTACCATATCATTAATAGGGTTAATATTAGGAATACAATGGATAAAACCCTTAAGAGCTATAGAGAGACTGTGCATGTTGTTTTTGATGAGATTAACCCTTTTAAAAGTAAAAAAGTTTTTGAGTATGATGATGCAAGATTGTCCAAGGACTTAGAAACTCTATCGCTTGGAAAAGGAAAGGATGAACGACAAATCTCACAAGACCTAGTTATTGAACTAAGAGATAAAAGGAAGGAGGAAGAGAAACTAAAAGATTGAAATTACAAGATGGATCATCCCTCCAACCAAATTCTAAGTAATATTCAACAAAAGGTAACTACAGGCTTTTGTCTTAATTTATCACATCTTGCTTTTTTGTCTAATATTGAACCTATGAGTATAGAAGAAACATTAGGTGATGAAAATTGGCTTTTAGCCACGAATGAGGAACTGAATCATTTTTAATGAAACAAAGTTTAAAGTTTGGTATCTAGGCTTAAAGATTATCTAATAATGGGTACAAAATGAGTATTTAAGAACAAATTGGATGAACAAGGGAACATAGTTAGGAATAAAGCTAGGTTAGTCACAGAAGGTTATGACTAAGAAGAAGGTTTAGATTATGATGAGACTTTGACCTTATAACTAGATTAGAAACCATTAGAATTTTACCTACATTTACTTCTTATATGAGTTTTAAATTATTTCAAATGGAAATTAAAAGTGTATTTTTGAATGATTTCATACAAGAAAAAGTTTATATTGAAAACCCCCCTTAGTTTTTAAAGACACGGTATACCTGAGCACATTTTTAATTGTTTAAAGTTTTATATGATTTAAAATAAGCACCTAGCACATGGTATGATAAGTTAAGTTTTGTAAGCCCTAAAGGCACTCAAGAGGGGATTGAATTGAGTATTTAAAAAAACTTTATTGCAGAATTAAAACTTAACACCCAGCTAATTTGATTTAATGATATATGTAAGGGTTAATGTTAAAATGATAACACACAATACGATAAGTAAAGAGAGTAGAGAAGAGAGGGCAAATCACACAGTTTGTTAAAGAAGTTCACATACCCCAAGGATATGTTACGTCTCTTCTCCAACTACTTATTGGATAATGTTCTTTACTAACTAATGTAAAAACAACTATAATCTTATTTTAAGCAAAGAGTAGCCTTTACAACCAATCTTTTTCTAGGCAAAAAGTAGCCTATATAAAACAATCTTTTTCTAGGTAAAGAGGAGCCTTAACTACCTAATATTTTGAGGCAAAGAGGAGCCTTTCCAATCTTCTTGTGAAAGGTGAAGAGTAACCTTAATCTTTATATGAAAAATAGAAGTCTTGACATACTTAACTAACCTGACAATGCAAATACCCCCTTTTTAATAACTAAGGACCTGTATACTAAGGAACTATATGAATGTGTTTCACTTAAGGCACAATCAAACAAAAGGCTCCAATGCTTTCACTAATTGAATGAATGATCAATCATACAAATGAAAGTTTAAACAAGCTTAATATGACATATTTGATGCATACGAAAACTTGTATGATAATGAAACACAATCTGAAATGTTCACTTAATCCAAATCTGAATAGATTTGATAAACAAGAAAATTAATACATCCAAACAATGAAATAAGCCTATTAAAATTCAATTAAATATTCAATAATACTCTTAAGACTAAAAGTAAACAAAAAATTATAATTTGGACGCAAACAAATCAAATTTGAATACTCAAATATATGTATGAAAGCAATCACACGAAATTTGGATAGATTTGATCAGCCTGCAAATAGAAATCCTAAACAGAAGATATAAGTGCCCAAAAATCAAACTAAAATACTGGACTAATACTAAGATCATAAAAAAAAACTAAACAATATAAGGTTATACACCTAGAACTGATTTATATAATAAAAATATGCAGTTAACATAAGAACAGAAAAACAATGACATTTTAGTTGTATCTAAAAAATGATTTTTAAACCAACTCAAATAGCCTTAAAAAATTTTGAAACAAAAATTTAACACACTCTAGAACACGTTAGAAGTCATAAAATAATTTATACATGATTTCATAAACTGGTTAAGAAGTCCATAAAAACGTTGAAAGTTGTGACAAATAATTGTAGATAGATTCAACAACTCTGAAGAAAACGGACTTTAAACTTAAGAAATAATCTTCCAAAAATCGAAAAAATCACACACCTTATATAAAATCTAAGAAAATAGAAAAATGTAAAATAAAAAATTTTAAAATAGATTTAGCTATCGAAAATCAATATCTAAGATAAATCAGAACAGACATAAATAGATTTGGTATGTTTTAGAGTTTATGCTCCAATCTATCAATATGATCACTCTATAAATTAGAAACTATGATCAATCAACATCATACACACCTATTCTAATAGAAAACACAAATTTCTCAATTAACTAAATAGATTTAAGATGAAAGGGATAAGGGAAAACCGAAACAGTGCAAAGAAAGATAGCTTTGATAGATTGGAGAAGTTGATCTATCAATTTTTATTTTTGAGAGCTAGAAAACATGAGTTGAGAGTTTGGAGAGGTCTAGGAGGCTGATAGGGTTTTTTTGTGGCTGCTTGCGTTTTTTCTTAAACGTTTTAGAGTTTATCCTAATTTAATTCTAAATAGGGAAATATAGAAGTGTTGGAGACAGCTTTGAGTAATATGTTTTCTTAACACTTCAATCAATTTGTTCTTAAATATGTTTTATTTGCTAAATTTTGCATATTAAATTATTTTTATCAATTGCGTATATTGTTATTAGTTTTTACAAAAGTGTTATAATTTTTTTGATGAATTTAGGAATTTTTCTTAAAGAATTTTTAAGCCTCCTAATTAACCCCTCTTTTAGGTGTCAAATAGAATTAGCATCATCCTCTAACCAGTTCTTAAATGTTACCTTTAAAAATGTGTATTCCTTACCAACCTCATCATCACCATCTTCTTCACCCTCAATTTAACTAGATGGAGCAATATGAATTGATTATTCCTCATTTTCAATAGCTTTGAAGTCACTTGAAAATGATCTATTACCTTTATCAACTCTAGCATCTTCAATAAACACACCTTTACCTTTATCTATATAAGATACATAAACCTCCATCTCCTTAAGGCCCTTCATTCTAACCTTGCAACTAGCCAAAAACTTAACAATTCCAAAGTTGTGCTACTATTTTTCAAAATCCTTAGTCCATATTCGAAGTCTATTTCAATAATTTTTTTAAAACTATGTTTTATATCATCATATTTTCTAAATTCCCTAAAACTGTTCCCCACATTCTAATAACAAAATTTGTTTGTATCCATAATTCTAAGTTGGTTTATTGTACCACCAACATATTCAATATGCAATTTCCCTTTGAATGACCCACCATAGTGTATATTCAATATACTATCCTAATCTATCCCGGAAAGGATATGAGAAGAAAATATTATTTCAAGAACTATAATACAACTACTAACAACATACTGATTCTTGTTATACTTTAGACTATCTAAAGAGACAACATAGATTTAAAAACATTAGACTATAAATTTACATATGCAAATTCACTGTGATTGTCATTTTGATAAGAATTAGAAACACCTTAAAGTGACAGCTATACAATCATAATGCTTCGTAGTTGCAAATCACATAACAAATTGATTAAGGAAATGTTAAAGGAGAAAAAGTTGCCATTTAGGTTTCCAATCTTTCTACAGCTTCACATCAATTAACTAATTCATTTCATACAATCAAATTAATTTTGCAATACTAAATTAGTAAATTCCAACCAATATAAAGGTCAAAGGTCCATCAAATTGTCAACTTTCCTCTAAAACTAAAAATTAGCAAGTGTTGTTTACTAATTATCTCCTAGAGACCAATGTCTATATACCCTTTGCTTGTCAATTACAAAAACTATCAAGGACTCAAGTCTACTACATATAAGCCCAATTCACAATTTGGTACTTATACCAAGAAAACAAATAACCAAAATGTCATCACTTTGAGGTCAACCAAACACATAAAGCAATTATACTAAGAAAATATTAGTAGGAAACAAACTAAGAATGAAAAGAAAAGAAACCCATTAGCCTAATATGCCATGAAAGTATGAAAATAGAGAGAGAAGGGTATTTTGATACAAAGATCACCAAAAGTAGATGGTGACAACCAAAAGTAGATGCATATAGTAACCAAGAAAATGGTTTTAGGGTTAGAGCAATGGCAATGTAGATTTTGAAATTGTCTTTTGGATCAAATATGTGAAATAATGTAGCTCTACTATTAAATAGTATATAAGTTTAATAAATGAAATAGTATTGTTTTGAATATTATGTATGTGTCCTTTCAAGCTATTTAAGTATCCTTTTTTTTACCATGTCAAATTTTCGTTAACAAAGATTGATGAAAGGATTAGATTAAATTAAAACATAAAAAGTGTATAACTGAAATAGGAATTTTTAAAGTTGTAGGACTTAATTGAGAAATTTTTTAAAGGTTGAAGATTGAAATTATGATTGTTCTAATGAAGAATTGATCTTGATTGTTTTAAAATGTACTTAATTTTGCACATAAGAAATAATGTTTAAGGCCATAATTTTGTATTAATTACCAATAGAAAGAGCTGTTTTGGTATCAGTTAAGATGTTAAAGGTTAATAGATAAAAACTTTTATAAATTAATATTTGATGAGTTAATTATTATGTTAATAGTTAATAAATTAATGACTTTCATAATAATAAATAATTTTGTCTTGACTTGAATTAATAGACTAAATTAATTCTTTATTAATTAATGTCTTTTTTAATCAATAGATTTTGTAGTTTTGTTACTATTAATTTATATAGGTTTTCTGATAATTGACTGTAAGATATTGATATTGCATCTGTTTTGGAAAAAGAAGTCGAATTATGAAGTTTTTTAGAAGTTTGAGAATGAACTGGATTATTATCCGGGTCAATATAAACTACAGAAAGAATAGAGGTGAAGTTAATAATTGGTTCTTGGATGGCGCCTGAATTACAAGTGCACAGAAAATCACAAAAATTATAAATAAGGAATAAACTTATTAAGATGGTGTGCTACTGTCGTAAAAAAAAAAGAATATTAATTTTTGGGTATCATATGATTTTTATGGTTGGCTTTAGTGGCAGGGTCTTGGGCCATGGAAGGAATCCTAATTGCTCTTCAATGAAAGCTTTTATGTTCCATTATTCATATAATTTAACCTCTGAAGAAAAGTTCATTAACAAGATCTTCAATTTGAATAGGTCCTAATATCAAGTCCGTACCGATCAACACCTTTGATGAGGTGTAGACACGTCATCAAATAATTGTTTTAATTCCAAGGCATTATGTCACCATATGTTCATGTGTTCAGACTATATCTAATTTTAGAAAGTATATCTTGGTCAATCTTTTGAATTTACTTTTGAATACAATACTTACACTTTCAGAAAGGAAGTTTATAAAATTTTTGCTGGTCAACGATTTAGCGTCTAACAATAAATTGGATGTTGAATTTTATATGGAAACAACTGCCAGCTGTCCAATAATAAGCAATATCCCAGCAGACTGTCCTTTTCGTTATCCAGGCATATATTGCTGACTCACATAAAAAAATCAAGTACATATGAAAATTTATAGCTTCTATCTAGTTCAATTACGTATAGTCAAGTTTGTGATTCACACTTGAAAACGAGGCCTTTCACTGAGCCTCAGAAAATTAAAATATCAAAAGATGTTTTACTGAATTTTAGAATTTAAAAAATTCCTAAATATTCAAAACAAGTATGCCCTTAAATCAGAGTTTTTAATACCGTTCCATTCTGGTCGATATCAGTCGAAACGTACCGTTCCGGACCAAAATCAAAACGGAACGATTAAATATCGTTCCAGAAGTAAATACCGATCGGTACTAGTCGGTTCCGGCTGGTTCTGACTGGAATGGTGAATACCGGTCGATTACGATCGATACTAAAAAAATAAAAAAATAAATTTTTTTTAAAAAAAGAAAAATTTTGTATTTTAATTTTTTTAAGTTTAAAGTTAAGTTAAAAATTACACAATATAATATATTTATAAATCATTTTATAAATTTTATAAAATTTAAAAATTAATTTATAATTTTAAATAATTATCTAAAATAATACCAATATTAATCAATACCAAAATCATACCACTTTCAAATTTAATCTAAAATCAATAGATATTTAATATACAGAAAGATAATGATCACGCACTAGGAACTTTTCCGCTGTAAAAATCAGAGGGTAGATGAAAGGTTGAATCCAATGCGCCCAAAAGAAGCAATAGTTCGTGTGGTGGTCAGCGTTGGCGGGCAGCGGCTTTTTCCACTGCAAATTACCGTCCACGAGTACTGTGGAGATAATTCAAATCTTCTGTTTAATCACTTCTTAAGATGAAATACAAAGATCCTGACCAGGAGATTATTTCTTTGAAACCACGTTTTACTGAAAGTTTCCTCTAATATTGTAAAAGAAAACGTTAAGCTTATGCCATGTTTATTATCACTTTAATTTTTAATTTTAATTATATATTTTTTAAATATAAAAATTAATAAAAATAATACAAAAATAAAAAATAATATATTAATAAAATATAAAAATAAAAATGCACAAAAATTAATATTTATATAAAAAATAAAAAATAAAAATAAAAAGTGATATCAACTATTATATTCAAGATTCTTAAAACATTTTTCTCCTAAATATCTACTTAGTTTTCAAAGTATTTTAGTATGTTATCCTGTTGGTACTAATTTAGGCTTTCACTTGCGGATTTGAAGAAATCAAATATATGGAAGTTTGTTTCGGTTCCTTTTAATCTAATTGCAGTCCTACAACTCCTTCACTTCCATTTTTATTGTAATAAAAGATTTCTTGATTATATGAAATTGCCCTTAATATCATTTGATTAAATAATTGACTCAACTCTTTATTGTTTGAAGAATCCCTTCACTTCAATTGATATTGACAATGATAATAGTTATAACAACACGAAAGAAACCTGTGATGTAATTGGAGAGTATTAGCAAAAAAATCTATTTTGTACAAATAATTATTTTATAAATAAATTTAATCCTATATGTAAAAAAATTCAGAATAGGTCATAACTATGCTCAATGGAATATATTTCATTTTTTTTTTCATAGAATCAAGCTTTAACAATATTTAATTTGAAACATAAACAAGATAAATAAGATGACACTAATCTTAAAATCGCTTTTTTATTGAATCTTTTTCTTTTGTGCAATCCGTCAACTACAAGTCATTTAATTGTTCGATCTCTAATGGTATTTATGGATATATTCAGAGAAACTCAAACAATTTGAGAGGAAAAAGTATAAAGTACTAGTTTTATAATTTTAGAATTTTTTCTTTATATAAAAAATAATATTTTTCATATCCTTGAACTTTATTAATATTACAACTAAAGTCAAACTTTAGTTATATTTATTAATTA
>JAOXYD010141855.1:0-24433 GCA_028565735.1 Pinacopodium congolense
CATTAACATTTCATATTAGGTTGAATATTGGTTTAGTGATTGCATTTAGTTTTCCAATTGAATTAAGTTGATAGTTTGAGTTTGGAAAAAGATTTTAAGACCCAATTCACCCCCCCTCTTGGGTTCCATAGGACTTACAAGTAGTTTAAACTTACTCAGAAGCTAAAGAGGTTAAAGGAAGGGATGAAGGTGTTAAATAGGAAAAATCCTTTGGATATTAACATTAAATGCTTCAAGTCCCTCCTATCTTAAGCTTACAATGCTTTAAACCTGAACCCTGATGATAAGAGTTACATGTTGTTAGTCGATCTAACAATAATTAAGCTTAAATAAATCGATCAATTAACATGAAAATCAAATTGAATTCCAAATCAACTGTTATGTCAAGTATATTGATCAATAAATTAAAAAGTGGAGTATTTTTAAGACTCCATAATGTCAAACCTATAGGGAAAATAATGCAAATATTAGGTCACTTAAATTACAATTATCTAGAGAAGTCAAGATTGCCAAATTAAAAGAGTTAGATATACTAATTATTCTAAAAGTTTCCCACAATGCAAAGGATTCCAAATTGCTCTAAAGATTAATAAATAAATAATTAACTAAATATTAGACTTTAAATGATTAAGTTGAGTTATGAAAAGGTTAGAATATCTAATCTAGGGTCTTCACTAATTTAAGACAAAGCTACGGTAAAGTCAATGTCTTATTTCTAACATTTCTATCCTATGGTTTGGTCCACCTATAGCTATAAGAAGTAAGTTTAAAGTTCAAGAAGTTTAGCCTAAAAATACCTTATCTCTAGATTAACACCCTCATGATTAACCAAAGTTTTGTCATTTATTAATTAAAATCATGTCTTTTACTGATTTTTCAATGACTAAAGTAGACAGTAATTGGATCCTTAATCATCTATCAAATTAATCTTAAGTGACCAATTTAGGACAAGTTTTAAGTATTTAAAATAAACAAAGATTATAATCCAACATGCAATAGAAACTTAATCAATCTATTTAATAACATGTCCTTAGCTTGAATTCAGATTAAGCACACACATATATCAAAGAACAATAAGAACCAAACTTAAATAATATGTTCTTAAATATATGTAAAGAAAGAGTATGAAATAATAGATTAAAGGTTTTAAATTGAACCAAATGATGCTCTAAACTATTATATAGCCTTAAATCACATTTACAAACTCCTTGAATTCTTAAAAACAATATGAAAATACCAAATACAAAGCTAAAGAGAAAATAAAAAAGAAAAACCTAGCCTAGAGAACGAAGAAGAAAAACTATGCTAAAGATCTGATTTGCTACCCTAGAACCATGTTCTTCTTATGCGAAAATGAGTTCTCTAGCTTCATTTATATGTCTACTACAAGTTGGAAGCAAGTGGAGTAAGTTGCAACCAATAGGGAGAAAGATCCTATTAGAAATGTCTCAACAAGTACTTAAACAACACTTGAAGAGGGGTTAAATAGATTCATTATACACCCACCGTTTAGCTACCATAACTGACTTAAACAATGGTTTTTCATCCTTAAATGATGGTTCAACTAGACCACTATTTCAATCTTATTTTCTAAATTTTTGGCAGAATTTCCCAAAATTTCCATCTTTTAATTTTCAAACTAGAAATTAAACATGTCTAGAAGTAAATCAATCATTTAGAAACCAAATTTATAGCAAATGTGCATCAAACTACATTGTAAAAAAAATATGAACTATGCACCTAACATTGCCGCAACAAGAATAGTGTGCCTTGTAGTCTTATAACTTTACCTTGGACAGATATCACTCAATGCTTACACAAAAATCTAGGGTTTTGTGGCTGAAAGAATTTAATAACAATTCATCTTTTGTTTTTTTTTCAAAAGTTCACCTCACAGAGGCGAAACATTAATAAGATCACTAGCCCAATTGATGAAGAAGGAAATAGAGTGCAAGAGCATTAAGATATTAAACAATAGGCCCTCCATTACTTCTAACAGCGACTAAGATCTCAAAGCTATAGCCATTCTTCTCTAGAAACCATCAATTCTTTCCTCTCCAAGAAGATTAGTAATAAGGAGGTAGCTGAACTAATTAAACTAGTTGTTGCGCAAGAGATTGAAATGTTCATCAGATTTATTAATCCTAATAAATCTCCTAGAACAGTTGGATATAATGCTCATTTTATCCATAAAGCTTGGGCATTGTGAAAGATCTAGTTACTTCAACAGTCTGTGAATTTTTCTAGCTTAGCAAGCTTTTACAAGATATTACTATAACTTATATTTTCCTTATTCCAAAAGTGCCAAATGCTGTTAAACTTAAGGAATTTCAAGTCGTATCATATTGTAACTTAATATATAAGGTGATCTTTCATATTTTAGCAAACAGAATGAATAATTTGTTGCCTTCTTTAATGAGTTAGTCTCAAATAAATTTCATAAAAGGTCGGTTTGTTCGAGATATCATCTTTTTAGCACAAGAATTGTTCAAGAACTATGGCAAAAAGGGTGGTGGGAGGAATTGTTCCGTAAAGGTTGATTTCTTTAAGGCATATGTTTACGTGAATTGGTAGTTTTTAGAATATGTGTTTATGGGTTTTGGCTTTCAACTAAATTCACTACTTGTGTAATGTCATGCATAACTACTCCCTCTTATAATGTTATCATTAATGGTGAGCCTACCCTATCTTTCAAAGGAAGGAAGATAATTAGATAAAGGGACCATGTTTCCCCTTACTTATTCACAATATGCATGGAAGTTTTTTCAAAAATCTTAAAGCTTTGGACTGCAAATCATGGGAGCTTTAAATTCCATAGCTTGTATAAAAACCTCAAGATTACTCATTTGTCACTTACAAATGAAACAATTCTTTTGTGTTAGGTTAAAAGGTGTTTATTGCAAGGTTTTCTTAATTCCCTCTCTTTGTTTCATTCTTTTTCATGTCTATAAGCTAATATAGAGAAGAGTTCTATCATTATTTCTATGTCAGCTATGGATTCAAAGGAGTTGCTAACGAAAGTAACTAGACTGAGAGTTGCTAGGTTACAAATAAATTATCTTGGCCTTCTTATCATATCATGTAAACCAAGATTTCTAGACTGCTTAGCTTAGTTAGATAAGATTCATGATAAATTAAGGTGTTGGTAAAATAAAGCCCTCTCCTTTATTTGTAGGCTTCAGTTGGTGATTTCCACATTATGCAGCCTCCATGTCTTTTGGTCTTCACACCTTATTCTCCCAAAAAAACTTATTAAATCAATAGAGATGTTGATGAGGAACTTTTTATAGGGAGGTGATGCATCCATTATAGTTAAGGCTAAAGCGAAGTGGATTGATTTATGTAAACTAAGACAAAAAGGTGGTTGGTGGATTAATTATATGAATTCAAATATTAAAATCAACCTTTGCAAGCAGATTTAAAGGTTCTTTATTGATAAGAAACCCCTTTGGGTAGGATAGATCCGTGAATACTTCCTCCAAGATAAAAGTCATTGGGAAGTTAAAAGCAGTCCTAGCTTATCTCAGTTTATACAATAACTCCTTAAGATAAGGACCCTATTGAACATTTTTATGATTAATAGGACTGGGAATAGGAGGTGAACCAGATTATGGTTTAATAATTAGGCATCCTTGGGCCCTCTTCATCTTCATCCACATTTGATAAGGTTAAGGATTGTCCTTACTCTTGAATTCTAGAGTCAGCATGCTAATTGAAGATGGCTATTGGAATTTAAGATTTAGAGGCTCTGATTTGTTGGTCAACCAAATTTTTACTTACCTCCTTAGCCAGGAGGAGGATGGCATCAAATAGGTAGTTCATTGTTTAGGAAATTTCAATAATAAGTCTTACAGAAGATTTCTATTTCTAAGCTCCCCACATATCCCCTGGTTTAATCTCATTTGGCTCAAACATAAACTGCCAAAAGCGGTGTTCATCTTTTGATTGATAGTTATAAATAGACTCTCAACTGAGGATAGTTTTAAGGGGAGTTTAGATGGAAGATATTTGTACTGCTACCTGTGTGAAGAAGAGGAGGAGTCGAAAGATCACTTATTTTTAAATGTTCTTATTCTTTTAAGCTATTATAGGCATTCTAATAGTTGTGCAACCTTTTTGTTAATTTAAATGATTGGAATGGGATATATTCTAATGCATATATACATTGTGTAGAGAAATAAATCACAAGTTATACCTTTGTTTCATACTAGACAGTTAGGTCTTCATCAACACAATAGTTAACAAGTTAAGGGAGGTGCTACATGCTTATTTCAATGAGCTATCTCCATAAATGTTGTCTAATTGGAGATTGGGAGAGGAGTGAGAGCTGTCCATTTCTTAGCCTTCGGTGTGTAACTCCTTACTACCTATGTTATAACTTCAAAGCATTGATATAAGTTTGTTCAAGTTTGTGCCTCTCTTGTTGGGGGTGCAATTTTGGTTTTTAGCTAGATGTTGGGTTTTGTTTTCTATACCAGTCTAGTATAGCTCTTGTTTTTTCCTACTTGCAACTTGACATTGCCCGTTTTGATTAGTAATTTTATTTTAATTTTCAAAAAAATGACTTCTATAATTAAAAAATTGATATAATAACTAAAATGATTGAAAATTTGAATTACGTTGCATCTTATGATTCCTATGATTGAGAAGTGGTATCTAATGATTGAAAAGTTGTGTCAACACAATATGCCATCCGCAACACATTTGATCATTTTTGTCATATAATACAAAATTTCAGCCATGTTTTTTGTCATTAAGTGCAACTTTCTTTCATGAGAATTTCTTTAACATTTAATTTAGCTATAATTGTAATTTGATGCAATTGTTTTTTTATTTTTAACTGTAATACAATTTTTTAGTTATGAAATACTTTTTTGTCATAATAGTCATTTAATAGACTATAAGGACAAATTGTTAGATTATTTCAACATTAAAGTGATCCATGTGATAGATTGTTCTAATACCAATATAGTAGGCCTATTATAATGGTTGATAGGTTTTAAAGACAATTAGAATTAATGGGTTCTAGGACCTATTTCCCTCTCTCTTAAAAAACAATACAGAAAAAGTAATAGTTACTCTCCACTATGAAAGGAAAATGAACAAAAGAAGTTTAAAGGGAATAAACCAAATCAAATTTACAGAAGACAGAAACTATAGATCAAGGTATGTCCACTGGGTGTGATTAAATGATTTACAATCCTATTATTATTGACAATAGGTATCATAGCAATGGTTATTGTCTTCAATTCTTCCTAATTCTCCACTCACTTTCAATGTTAATGGATGTTAAAATTGATAAATTTTTTAGTGATACCTTCTCTGTCAATTCTCTGAAAAACAATTTCTAGTAATTTGTTGATGAATACATTCATGAGTGCTTGAAGATAGACAATAGAAAGGAAAAGCGATCCAAGAATCACATAACTCAAAAACATGGATACCGATTTGGGATGACACGAAAATGAAATAGAAAGCAGTTTTAGTGTGGGAATCTTAATTTTTGTGGGTTTTGGTCACTGGTGATGGGCTTTTACAGTGAGAAACACATAAGCCTTCAAAGTTAGGAAACTTATATAAAAACTGTAAAGAGAGAAATGAAACCAAGATGGTGTTTAGGAAGGCCAAGAACGATGGCTCATAGCTAGGAAGGTTTTTAAAGAGACTGCAATGAAAGAGACGGTTTTGAAAATAAATGAAAAGAAAAACTAAAACTGACGAGTCTGGAGGAAGAAAATGAGGTGCATGCATAGAAGCTAGAGTTACTAAAGTGTGCAACGCAAGCACCAACAAACATGTTCTGACGCCTGTCTGCATTTTTGGGCTTTAGTTTTCCACATATGGGCAGGGTTTTTTCAAAGGCTTAGGGGTGAGATTGTATTGGACCCTTTATAAGGTTTTAATTTATGAATTTAGGTCTAAAGCATCATTTGTACTTATAGGAGTTAAAGTATTTGATTCTAGGTAATAATTGATTAATTAATTCATTAAGTAATTAATTATTTTGTTAGTATGCATAAATGTTGAGTATACGCTTACTAGACATAATATAATTTTGGAAATATTAGTGTCATATTGTGATATTTTTGTACTATGAATATTTTATATTATGTCATAATTGAAATCAAATTTTCATATTACATATTTGATTTTATATATGGCATTATTTTGCTTAAGGATAGTTTGTTAGTCACTAAAGTGAACAAACTAATTAAATTAAATTTTGTCATGTACAATAATATTCTAATTAAATGTTGACTGCATAGAAAGCCTATTAATCACCAAAGTGACCTAAATTGAAAATTATTTATCCATTTAATTGTGAATTTTCGGTTGTTCATTTTCAGTAGTTCATGTATGACATAATGGTTACACTGAACAATTGATGTTATTAATTATAACGTTTGGAGGTCACCCAAAGGCGAGCATTGCTTATGATTAATGACATTAAAGGACCTATCAATATATTTGGTTAATATGATTGTATATCCAAAGATAACATTTATAATTATTAGAATATGATTGATTGTCAATTATAGTGAATTTTATTAGCATCATTATAGGTTATAGTTATATAGTTAGATATTACCCAAAGCATAATTTAAATGTATAATCAAATATATTATTAGTTTGAATCTATTTAGGTTTACTGAAAGCATTAATGTGTGAGCTATATATTGTATTTGTAGCATTTTTTTCGCTTTTGGAAATGACCTAATCAAGTTTAATGGTCTAAACTATACTGATTGGTCCAAACAAATCATATTCTAACTAGGTGTAATGGATTTAGACTTGTTCATAGTTTCAAATGTAAGGCCCCCAGCTATAACTAAGACTAGTACTAAAGCTGACAAGTCTTATTATGAGGCTTAGAAATGGTCTAACAGGCTGAGTTTGAACTTGATGTGAATGTTAATTGCTAAAAATATTAAGTTTTCAATACCTAAAACAGTCAATACAAAGGAGTTCATGTTAAGACTTCAGGAATACTTCCAATCTAAAATAGTTGATAAGTCCATAGTAAGGATGTTTATGAGTGAGCTAGAGATCAAGAAGTTTAACTGGTCATGTAACACATATGGCAAATCTAGTCACAAAGCTAAAATCTATGGGTATGGACGTGAGTAAGTCCTTCCTTATACAATTCATTATCAATTCACTTCCTATTGAGTTCTACCAGTTCTAAGTGAACTACAACACCCTTTAAAAAATGAAACCTTCAGAAAATTAAGGACATGTTAGTTTAGGAGGAAGGGGGGTTAAAGAAAATTAAGAAACACTCCGTTCATCTCACATTTTAACAAGGAGCTAGTAGTAATAAGAACAAACTAGGAAAGAAGATCAAGGATAAGGACAAGGCTTCTAGTAAGGTTAATGAGGGCTAAATCCATAAAGATAATAGATGTTATTTCTACAAGAAAGTTGGTCACTTTAAAAAGTATTTTCGTCAACGAAACTAAAAAGTTCTTGCATATAGAAAACATAACAAAGACGCGAATAGAAGGCATTAGGACGTACAGATTGATCTTGGACACTGAATGTCACCTAGATTTAGAAAAGTATCTTTATATTCCTAAATGTGCTAGAAATTTAGTTTCTACTGCAAGTTAGATGATGTAGATTTTAACTTTAATAATGGAAAAAAGTGTTTTTTCTTTATATAAACATAAGTACTATTATTTCTGGTACATTAATGGATTGTTTATAATATTTCAATCTTGATGTTGATTTTATTGAATCTTTATTTCATGTTGACTATATTATAGTATACATAATGAATGTTTGGGTTTTTTGTGGCATAAAAGATTAAGTCATATATCTAAGAAAAAGGTACAGAAGTTAGTAAAAAATGAAATCTCACCTCAATTTTTTATTTTGCTAACTGGGATATATGTGTAGATTGTATTAAAGGGAAGTAAACTAGACACATATAGAAGCATCTAACCATAATAAGTAGTGAACTACTTGAATTAATACACACTGATATTTGTGGTCCTTTCAACATTCCTTCTTGAGGCGAAAAAAAATATTTCATCACTTTTATTGATTACTTCTTATGATATAGCTATGTCTATCTATTGCATGAAAAGTCTCAATCCGTGAACATCCTAGAGGTGTTAATTAATGAGGTAAAGAGACAACTAGATAAAAAATTAAAGATATTGAGGTCTGATAAAGGTGTTGAATATTATAGTAAATTTGATGAAAGTGGACAATGTCCAGGTCCATTTGCAAAGTTTCTTCCAAGTCAAGGTATATGTGAATAATACATAATGCCCGATGTGCTGTAACAAAATAGTGTAACTGAAAGGAGAAATCGTACTCTTATAAACATGGTTAGGAGTATGTTAAGTTATAGTAGTATACCTTTGTCATTATGGATGCATGCATTAAAGACCACTGCATATCTACTTAATAGGATTCCTCATAAAGTAGTTCCTAAGCCGCCTTATGAATTGTGAATAAAAAGGAAACCTAGTTTAAGGTACCTTCACATTTGGGACTGTTCTGCAGAAGAAAGGATATATAATCCTTATGAATGAACCTTGATGTGAGAACCATTAGTGGTTATTTCATCGATTATCCCAAAAAATAAAAGGGATACAATTTTGTTGTCCTAACTGTAGTACAAGAATAGTTAAGTCTGGTAACACACGATTCATTGAGAATGGTCACTTTAGTGGAAGTGGAGAACCATTAAAAGATGATATTCAAGAGAGTCAACTAAAAACTCCTCCATCAAGTGTGATTTTCGAAGTTGTTATTCCTCTTGTTGTATCACAATTACGCAACATGCCAGAACAATAAACTATTTTTCCAAGCCCATAAGTTGAACTTATTAATGATGAATGAGCTAATGATGCACAAGTCATAAATAAACAAGTGATTCCACAAGAAATAGCATTATAAAGAGATGTAAGGTAGAAGAGACTAGCTATTTTGAATGACTATGAGATTTATTGACTTGAACATAAATGTGACTTGAGTATTGATTAGGATCTAATCTTATTCAAACAAGTCATAAGATATAGTAATTCTAAAAAATGGTTCAAAGCTATGAAGGAAGAGTTGAAATCAAAAGATGACAATAAAGTATGGGAATTAGTTACGTTTCTAGAAGATGCACAACAAATGGGTTCTTTAAGACCAAACATGACTTACAAGGCAACATTGAAAGGTATAAAACTAGACTTGTTACTAGAGGTTACACTCAAAAGGATGTCATTGGCTATAAAGACACCTTCTCTCCAGTATTAGAGAAGGACTCTTTAAGAATTTTTATAGCTTTGGTTGGTCATTATGATTTAGAGCTTCACCAAATAAATGTAAAGGTCATCTTTCTAAATGGTGATTTGGAAGAAGAAGTGTATATGTATCAACTGGAAGGTTTCTTAACCACCGGAAAGGAACATTTAGTGTGTAAATTAAAGACGTCAATATATGGACTGAAACAAGCTTCTCAACAATATTATCTTAAGTTTAATAATATTATTATATCATATGGTTTTATAGAGAACATCTTTGATTGGTGTATCTATATTAGTCCTATATATTGATGATATTATTCTTGTTGTTAATGATATGGTTTTATTACATGATATAAAGAATTTTCTCTATAATAATTTCGAAATGAAAGATATGGGTGAGGCATCCCATATGATAGGAATAGAAATATTCTTTGATAGGTCACAAGGATTGTTAGGATTATCTCAGAAAGAATATATTGAGAAAGTGTTAGAGAGATTTAAAATGGAAAAGTATTCTACAGGGATAGTTTGAATTTAGAAAGGGAACAATTTAATCAAATACAATTTCCAAAGAACGATTTGGAACGTAAGTAAATTGAATTTATTCGTTATGCATTATTAACTGGGAGCATAATTTATGCACATACATGCACTCAAATGGATATCAATTTTGCTGTTAGAATGTTAAGCCGATATTAAAGTAATCCTGACATAGACCACTAGAAAGCTCCAACCAAAGTAATTAAATATTTTCGAGGTACAAAGGATTATATGCTCACGTACAAAAAATCAACCCATCTAGAAATGATAGGTGACTTGGATTCAGATTATACTGGATGTGTAAACTTAAGAAAATCTACATTTGGTTATATATTCTTATTACCTGGAGGAGCAGTATCATGGAAAGTGGAAAGCAATCCGTCATTACTACTTCAATTATAAAGGTTGAATTTGTGGCATGCTTTGAGGTCATTGTTCATGAATTTTTGTTACGGAACTTTATCTTAGGTTTTAGCATTATTAACAGTATTGTTAAATCGCTAAGAATTTACTATAATAATTATGTAACCATTTTTTCTCTAAAAATGGCAAGTATTTAAATGATGCAAAACACATGGATTTAAAGTACTTCTTTGTGAAAGAAGAAGTGTAAAAATATAAAGTGTCAATTGAGCATATTGATACTGATCTGATGATAGCAGATCTATTAACTAAAGGATTACCACTCAAAATATTTATTGGTCATGTTGAAAAGATGGGCATAATCAATAAGTCCTTATTAGCCTAGTGTATTGACATGTATATATACATATGATTATATTGCTAGAATTGTACTGACACTTGTGAATTTAATTACAATCATCTTTTTGTTCATTTACTTGTTATCCAAATTATGTTATAGACAAGTATTGTTTCTATGTGATAATAATTACAATATTACACATATAAAGTTTTATGAGTTAAGTTGAAAATGTGATACATGGAAGGAAACATGTTATTAAATAACTTGTAGTCTCCATGATCCGATCATCTTAGTTCAATTAAAGATTACTTAATATATTCAATATGAAGATGTTAAATTTTTATTATTGAATCACCAAGTCGCAACATGGGTTAAGTGGGAGATTGTTAGATTATTTCAACTTTAAAGTGGCCCATGTGATATATTGGTCTAATTCTAATGTAGGGAGCTTATTATGATGGTTATAGATTTTAAATAAAATTAGAATTAATGGGTTCAATGGCTCATTTCCCTTTTTCTTTAAAAATAGTACAAAAAACATAATAATTACTCTCCACCATTAGCAGAAAACAAATAAAAGAAGTTGAAAGGATATAAACCAAATCAAATTTACAGAAGATAGAAACTATGGATCAAGGTATGCCCATTAGGTGTAATTAAATGATTTACGATCCTATTATTATTGACATAAATTAGTATTATTTTTGGAACATCTAAATAAATATTTTTAGAGACAAGTTATCCTCACTTAGTAACGCAAAGCTTATTTTTCTTTAATTCCTATCTCAAATTGTAGTACAAATAAAAAGAAACACAAGGTCTTGAAAGCTTCTTCCGTCATGGTAGAATGTTGTCCTCATTTTAGAAATCATAACTAATGTGACCATAATACAGCAAAGAAACCAAAAGTTCTTTAATATATATGAAAAATACATGTTACCATCTTAATTTATTTGCAATGTTTCAGATGAAAAATTACTACTAGTTTTAAACTGAGTTAATTAAATAGTAATTGAACTGTAATTTTTACTTAGTCATCAAATATTATTAATGAAAAGTATGCAATATTAATAATTCATTAATATGATAGATTATATCACGACTTAATACGACGAATTATACAATTTTAGATGTAATGTATTGAGTTACCATTAATTTGATCAATTAGTAATTCTGTTAACTAGTACGAGATCAACTGGCTTTAGTTCTTACAGGATCAAATTAGTCGGGAGATGGAACTTCTTTATTTTAGAAGTTCTAAACAAGACTATCTAAGTCGTAAATGACAGAGGGCGTGGAAAAGCTACCAAGAAAACTAAAATAAATTCCATTTTGTGATTTTTTATTATATAGAATAATAAGTTGTAGTTTTTTATATGATTTCAAGGAACTTCATGTAATTAATTTTTAACAAATTTCACTACCTACATAGAAATTGAACTTGGCTAAATGCTAGCAATCCTTGAAAGTTGGTACAGTGTTTGTGAATAGGCATTAAGAGTTAAAAGGTGTTAAATTAAATAGAGCATCCAAGAACTCGTTAAACCAACAATAAGAAACCATAACTAAAAGGGCTAATTGTAAAAAAAATAAAATCTCGTGCCTCAATTTTGCAATAATAGCCAGAAGTTCAAATACTAGCAATAAAATATGCGAACTTTCGTTTTGTTTCAATTTTAGCCTACTGTTATCTTGATTGTTAACCATATTGACGTATCACATTAGACAGGAAAAAAAAACCATAAATGTCAACTCTAACTAGACATGAAACATGGGTTAAATAAATTTTGTATTTATTTTAAAATTTTGTTTTTTAAATTATTAAAAAGTTATATTTTTTTTTATGTTTAACTTATTTTCTAAAATTCCTAAATCAAAGAGGTTACATGGTCTTGCTCCTGGTCAATTGCTAGTCTTGATCATTGGCACTTTCTATTCTCGCTCCTTAATGATTGCAGTTCTCACTCATTGGCACTTGCTATTCTTGCATGGCGATGCTTTCTAATCTTGCCCTTTAGTGCTTGCTATCAATTGTATATAGTTTTAGTTAACCCAGGATATATAGACCACCAAAAGAGGGAGACCCTAGATTTAGGTTATAAAGTTGTAAATATAGTTAGGTATTGCTTTAGCACTGTCAAGCAAGAAGAAGATGTACCAATTAGTTTCACATTTTATAGTTGGGAGGCTTACCACACTGAACCTTTATTTGTCTCCCATCTCAAACTTAATTTAGCTACATGTATAATTCCTATTATCTCTTGATTCTATGACTAGAATGTGCTTAATCAATGGATGAGAGATTTCAAACTATCAAAGTAAGAAAAAATATATTGCTTTGCTGTAATAGTCAAAGTATTTACAGTACGTTTGGTTCACGATAATATCAAATTTATTACCCATCTATTCCTAATAATTAGGATTTCTTTGTTTGGTTAACAAAAAGCCTACGGAATTATAATTATTGGCATTAAGTATTCCTTATTTTTTAGGAATAGGTAAAGATTATCCCCAGTGGTCTTTAGCTATTCCAAAATAGTGTAATTTGTTATTTACTTTTTTCTCCTTTGCGTGTCTTCTTCACACCTCCTAGCAGAAACTTCATTTTATCCTCTCCACCTCACTCCTACGTTAACTTCTTTTTTATTTTCACTCTTTCCCTCGCGATTAAGTTGAGGGGAATTCTGCGGCATCTAGGACTCCTTCCTCGGCCGAAAATGTTAAAAATACTGGAAATACTGTAAAGCCGATCTGGGGGAAAGAGAAAATTAGAAATGGGATGGAGACAATATCAAAGTCTTTCCTTCTTTTTTTATTTTTTTAACTTTAATTAACTACAAACTTTAAAAACCAAAAAAATTTCCCAACCTCACTTTCTCTCTCTACCAAACGTCTTTCATTGCTTCTCTGTCTCTCCACACTCGAGTTGTTTTTATTTTGTCTTTTTTTTCAATTTCTTTTTCTCTCTCCAATGAACAAATTAAAAAAGAAGTTCCTCGTTCTAGAAACTTAATAATAATAATAGGAAGAAGAATAATAATAATAATAATAATATTTAATATAATTAATAAAATTATTAATAATAAGTAAATAATAATAATTAATAATAAGAAGAAATTGATAATAATAATGATATTTTGGTCTTTTTGTTTGTTATTACTTTGTCATTCCAAGTTTATATTTTCAAACCAAACACTAGCATAGAAATTCTTTAGTAGTAAACCAAACAAATTAATACTCATTTCATTCTATTCCTCATCTTTTCTATTCGTAAAGATAACTATTCTATTCTTTATCTATTCCAGCCTTTAAACCAAACATATGGTTAGTTGCATTTAGTTGATTTCTTCTGGGTAATCAGTGAGTTCCTTTAATCAATTTGTACTAAGTATTATCTTCAATTTGTGATTTATGCTCTTTAGTTATTGGGTTAGTTTCCTATGATAGGTCCATAGTTGTGTCTCTGGTGAGTTGATAACCAAGGTCATTTTGAATATTTGAAAGCTTGGATTATAGACTTCTGTAAATGAATGTTGTGAATTCTATTATGCTTTCTAGTGTTTATCTGTCTACTAAAGATTATGATTTTTATTTATATACTATTGATTTCAACTATGATTGAATTAGGTAGTTTTCGAACTTCAATTTGGAATGTTATCTATTATGGAGTTTGCAAACTTTGATTCTTCAATTGCGTAGATGGAGGTATTTGAAAAAGTCATTCCTATAGTGAGGATCATTTAATATGCATCGATCCATGTGTATTCTAGTTTTTAGATATGATATAATGGTGATGAAAGTCTTGGTTGTTGTGTGGCCAATTCATAGTTTAGATTTTTTTTTTCTCTCATAGTCATTCATTTAGCAAATTGAAAAGATACCTTCAATGTGGTGGACATCTAGTATTTGGTATATGATATGTTTAACAGTTCCAGAGTTAATATAGGTAGGACTAAAGTTTACATAACTTTTGCTGCTTATACACCTTGCATTTATTTGACTTGGGAACAGTGAAAAGGTGTCTTTAATGGATATAAAAATTCTATTTACTGCTCTTTCAATTTAGCAAAAGCCAAAATAATATATTTTTAATTTTTTCAAGAGAAGGCAATATATTCAATGATAAACCAAATTTTATTTTTCTTCTACTATTAGGTATGTTAATGTAATTTGATTTTTATTATTTGTGAAGAATTTTACTAATTTTCAAATTTTTATGTTGATTTCCTATATTGTAATGATAAGATGAAGTTGTAAATATTAAATGTTAATCCTAATAGAGGTAGATATTATTGCCAATATATTAATTCCAAAGTAAGCATTGTAATTATTTGATTAATAATGTTCTTTTTATATAGTTTGCTAATGATCAACTATATTATAGTTTTCTTGTAGGTATTTAGTGATGGAAAATGAGTAAAAAGTTTGTTATTATAAACAATTTTGTCAGACAAGCTTTGTGTGTTGGGGAAAGAGTCTTGTTCATAAGATTCATTGTCATTCTCAAGAAGTTAGTATGTGTGATATTCTATAACAATGTTAGAAATTTCTAATATAAGTATAATATTCCTATTTGTATGTTTATTTTTATAGGTTCCATGCAATTATTTATGATGGAGATTTAAAGTATGTAGTTATAGTAATGATATAATTAATGGTGTTGAATTGGCATGACGATTTTTTTAAGGTTTAAATTGGTATGTAAACACTTATATTCCACCATTCATGGTAAATACAATGACTTGTATCATGGTGCTAAGAAGATTTTTTTTTTCTACTGTAGTTTCTTTGAAGTTTTTGTTATATTTGATATAAAATGTTGAAAATCTTTAAGTTAGTACCATGCCTTACTCTGTTATACCATATGCAACTTATCGTTTTTTGCAATTAATTTTTTTTAATAACATGAAAATAGTTATGCTTTGAATATGTATCAATTAATTTTGAGGTGCACCCAATTTTAAATAAAAAACGTATATTTTGAATGTTTTTAAAGGTATCACTTTCCCCTTTAACATTTGTAAAATGGTGAATTTTACCCATTAACGTTTACAAAATGATGTAAAATTTCCCTTTAATACCAATTTCATTAAAGTTTTATTAATTACTTTCTTAATGATTCGTTAATAATTCATTTGTAGAATATTGAAAAAATTAATATTTATATAATAAGATCTTAATGAAATTAGCATTGAGGGGGTAAAATATACCATTTTGTAAAAGTTAGGGGGTAATATGTGCTACTTTGTAATGTTATGAGGAAAATTATACCATTTTACAAACATTAGGGGGTAAATTGGTACCATAAAAAACAATAAAGGTTAAATTAAACCATTTCTTAAACGTTAGGGGACAAATTATACCTTATGCCTTCAAATAACCATTTAAAGATTCAAACTCCTAATACCTAAGAAACTTAAGCATACTTGGTCCTTAAAAGTTCGATGTGACTCAGGTAAAAAAATATTTAGAAATTGAGAATCAACCCTTCTTTAAGCCCTTTTTTCACATTTTGAGAGGATTAAGTAATTCATGAAGCTTATAGGATACACAAAGTGACACTCTGATAGCCTATCGCTAATTATCAAATAATAAATATAGCTACCTAATTGTGTAGTAGGGTGAGTTAGGGTCAAATCCATATGGAATTAAGGGGGTACTGTTATTTCTAGTGTTGTAAAGAAAAACAAAAACGAAAACCCCTAAATGCAAAGAGAACTATTATAGCTAAGATGTAAAAACAATAAAAATGACAAACACAAAGCAAAATACAATAAACCAACAACAACAACAGAGAAATAGGCTAAAGGTTTTGTAGGGATTCTAGGACAATCATTGATCCTCGGATCTAGATAAAAGATACACTAGCCAAGGTGCTAGTCTATAGGTTTGAACAAGCTCTCAAACCCTCAATTCCTCTAACATAGGTAAATCTAACAAGTTCTAAAAATGCCTCTATCTTCACCATAACCTAGAACAAGTTCTCTAGATTTAATAGCGAAGACACATTAGGTACTAAGGAACGATTAAGTTAGGCCATTAACACACAAGTTTGAAAAGTACAATCTAAAGGTATAAAACCCTAGATTAGTTGTTAAGTATGCTAACAAATCCAATTAACCTATTGCTACTTTTAGGAAATCACTAAGGAAAATTATGTATCACATGCTCAATCATAACATTTAAATTAGGAAATTACTTAAAGGGTGATCATGCCTAAAGATAATACCTAAAGGGTGATCATTCTTTAAACACCTCCTCCTTTTGCTTTTGTGCTACTGTTTTGCAAAGCTTTTTATCCCTTGAAATTGCTTGCTACCCCCCCCCCCAGTGTCCTCATATTGAAACCTTTCTTTTCCCGCCTATCTAAGATTTCTTTAAAAGTTTTCCTTCCTCTTAAATGCTGTTGAATGCTCTACTCCTTAAAGTTTTTCCTTGTTTTTGTTTTAAAATGGTAAGTCACACACATGCCTTGCCTTCTCCATTTTTTTTTATTTTTTCTTCTTTATTCCATAATTGAGTTAACTTTTGAATTTTTCTTCATAATTCATCCAAAAGGGAGTAACCTGTTCATTAAGTAAAATATAACATAAATTAAGCATTTTTAAACAAACAATACGAATGAAATTACATGAATTTGCATACAAAAATATCATAAAACTCATTCCTATCACGCTCAATTTTTCATTTCTCCTTTTTGGAATAGAAATAAGATGCTTGTCATCCACAAAAATGTAAAAGGGGTTGCAATGATAATTGATGCCCATTCTATTTGACCATTCTAAATAACAAGACAATTATGCCTAAGTTACAGTGAATCATTTAAGCTATTTTTCAAGAGTAAAAACATTGATCCTACATGCATTGCCATGACATTAAAGATTTAATGGTTAGTAATAGTACTAGCTCTAGCCATTGCTAATGCAAATCCCCCAAATTTTTTACAGATGCTAAATGTGATGAATCAATGTCAATAACTACTCAATTCATGTGCATTCAGGAGGATCACCTCTAGTTATTAGCTTCAAATTCATATATCAAATTACAACATCCTCAACCATATTTCAATAATCAAATAAAACCTTATGACAAGAAAGTTTTTTTACCATTCAAATTAAGGCTCATTGATATAAGCTAGTCACAAAATTAGAGTTTAACTAGGTAGGGATGTGAGAATTTTCTTTCATTCTTATTGTTCTATTCTAGGCTAACTAACTCAAATAAAGTAGGATATGATATTAAAACTAGAACAATTGTAAATTCCAACCATGGCTAGTGGAATTGTGAAGTGTAATAAGTTTAATTAAATCATCCCAAATTCAACGTTGTCCAATAGGCCAATCATGTTAATCATGACATTTTCTACCATTAAAATTCAAACTTGAACTTAAAATATTTTTGTGATCAAGACACCTATGACATGATATGGTTTCTATATGGAATGAAAAGCATATGAAATAAAAATCAAATGCATAGAAGGTCAATTGAAAATTGGACTAACCAATTGGTGAACTCCAACATGCATTACATGTCATGTTTACATGTAGTACATCATCTGAACAAATATTCATGGATTTAAAACAATGTTATGATGGAATTATCATGGCTAGTAGTTCCACGTGGGGAATTGAAAATCAATGGAGAAGAAATACAATCTCTTCTCTCTATGCACTAATAGTCTCATAGTCAATAGTAATGACAGATAATTAAACAAAAACAACACACTATAGTAATAAAAGATAATTGAATAAGACATTAGTAGCATATAAACTACTTTCAATATAAATTTGCAATCCTAGATTCTTGTTAGATTAAGAGTGAATTGGTCAATAAAAGAAATGCCTCCTAACATTTAATGCATGTTTAAAAAATCATTACAAGCAAAAATATGTACTTACATTGTTTAAGAAGCTTGAGTTGCGTCAACATTATTCCTTCTAATTTCAAGTACTTGAGTTTGACTTCTACCTATCTACAATGCATCATAGAGAAACCATTATGGCTAAGAACATTTAAGATTTAAATGTATATAACTAACATAAATGCTTGAAAAATTATGTGCCAAACTATAACTCAAGTTTTTCCACTAACCTCTTCAAATGATACTTTGTATCCTTTAGCTACCTATACATACATAAATGGTAAAAATTAGATAATTTTTAGAATAAAAGTTTTAAAATTTTGATGAATGAACAATGATCATCCTTTTTCCTCTTCGTAAGATATAGGTAGTGACATTTGACCCTATAGAACTTGAATGTGTAGATCTTCTACCTCATATCCACGGCTATCATTACTAGTTTTAACTCTTGGCTTTTGGGAGGTTGTCCTTGTTTTCACTACAATATAAATGTGAAATTATAAATACAAATTTAACAAATGAGAAAATTTAAAATGTATAAAAATAAAATTAAGTTTACAATTACCTTAATAACTTTAGGTTGCCTCAGATTTTGGTCTTTAAGTTTGCATCCTTATTTGTTATAATAACTTCATAACATTGTTGGCATCTCATAGTTACACCAACTTTACTCAATTATTTAGATTCTGTAGTCCTTTACTTTGGACCCTTCTTATAACCTTCTTTAGTCTTTTGAGCATCTTCTTAATCAAGGGAGGTGATATAGGCTGGAGGTTTTCAACGTTTGGCCAAAACTTCATACAATTGATAGTTTCCATCTCATATTGGTAACTTTTCAAGTAACATTCATGCTTGTAGTATCGACTGACATAAGAATCCAAATCTTTTCTTTGATATGATATGCAACCCACTGTATGCTTGAACGAGATTCCTGTTAAATCCCAAAGTCTACATTGACAAGTACTTTCTTGTAAATTAACAATATACTTGTCCAAAAAAATGTTACTTCAAACTTCAAATTTCCATTAGTCTTGAAAACATAATTCCTTCCTTCCCATTGTGCAACCTCTAACTTTTTTCTAACTCTTGGGTATATATAATCATTGGACTCAAGCATTATATCTCTTTTCATGTATTTGAGTCCTTAAGGCAACTTAGATATCCAACACCGTATTGGTCACATTCTTTATATAAGCTTCACAAATGAAACCATTAAAGGTTTCTAATATGTTGTTGTAGACAATCTCACACTTTGGTCTAATGTTCACAAATTCTTTCATAAAATTTTTAGGTTTCTTAACCTTAAAATTATCGTAAGCCTTGCTCAATATAGTCTTCAATTATTCCATTATCTCCTCAAGAACTTCTATTATGCAATTAAATCCTTGCCAAAATAAACTACTATATGTCTAGCCTTTATACATACTTGACCAAATAGCATACACATGTTGAACACATTTTCTATGCTTAACTTTCGAGAAGAGATTCTTCAATTCATCTACTAAACCTTAATTGCACAATACGAATGATAATAAAAAAAGTTAAGCATCAAAGTTTAAAGGCATATTTATATATATAAATATATATATAAGTTAACAAAAAACATTGTCTCAAATACTTAAAGAATACCTTTTGTTGATCGCTGACAAAGCTTTATGCATCCCTACTTACATTTAGATATGCAACAAGAATACTAAAAAACCAATGCCAAATTTGGTAAATTTCTCCCTTATCTATAACCCATGATTTCAAAAACATATGATTGTTTCCATCACGACCAACTGCTAATATTAATGCACATTAAAGGAATGCCTTTAAAAAAAATTGTGTAAACCAGTTATCTTCCTAAAACCACCTAAAAATCTATACTTATATGCACGAAATCCCATGTAAAACCTCTTAAATACTAGCTCCTTGCTTTTTTAATCAAGTTAAATTTCAATAATAAATTTTCCATCCTTATCAATTCATCATAAACCTCGCCTATAAGACCATAACTTCCTAAAGTTCCCTTCTAACAAACCTCGTGACATCATAATAGCCTCCCACACTACCCTATAATATTAGGATTTAATTACCTATAATGCATACTTCGTCTAAAGGTAATCCATCATCTCACTAATTGTCCAATTCGAGTTCCTTCTAATTTTGTGTAAGAATTCATTGGCTATCCATTTATGACTAGCTTGCTTGTTTCTTTACACTTTCCTACAAGTATATGTTTTTTTTCTAAAATCTCACAACAATTGTTTTCTAATTTCCAATCCGAATAGCGTATATCCTAAAATAACAAGGTGGTTCATAAATTACTTCCATTATCACACCAGATATTCCATATTAATGTTATATCCATTTACTATTGATAGGATATGATCACTTCTCTGAATTGTTTTTCAACTTTAAACTTCATTCCAATTGCAAACTAAAAATCCTTTATATATACATTTAGATTAAACACAAAGTATTTCTTCCTCCTAAAAAATTCCTTAGACCCCCCATCATCATTGGAAATTGTTCATTAAAATATTGCATTGCTCTGCTCATATTCACTACACCAAATCTATGAATTTCCTTCTTCTCTTTATGAATTTTTTGAATTAAGTGGAACCTTAAAATTGCAATATTTTCTACTTCTTCTAACAACATCGTCAAAATCAAACCCACTACTAACCCTCTCCTCACATTTCTTTTGATTTACTCTCATTGTAATATATTCTTTATTATTTGTTGCATGAAATTGATCTGAAACTAAATTAGTTTTAGATTCACTACTCTCCATAACACTGAAATCTTCGTCATTCCACGTTAACTTGGAACAACCCCTCTTAATTTATATTCAAGTTTTATTGTGTGTTTATTTCACACTTATCGCCAGTATTAAAGTCAAGTTCCACACCATTAGTTGCAGAATTCACATAACCATGGTCACAATAGATTTCAACATTATGGTAGTTCCGTTTTTGCATGTGGTTGAGCATTGACAGCATGTCCTTGTCATGATGTAAGCTCAACTCCTTCAAACATTTCATCGTTTCTTCAGGAAACTTATAATGAATGGAATTCAATCAATGTCTTTTAACACTCTCCTTAATACTAGCATAATGAGTCCATCAACACCCATACGCCTTTTTTTATCTTACCTTCAACATATCTATTGTTGTTTCGACTTCTTTTCAACACCCCCACCATAATAAAATTTGAACTTTATGAACATTTATAAAAAAAAATAATCAAGTCAATAATAGTTTGCATTGTTGTTTAAGAAATGAACTACAAATAGTAGTTGTACACCACATAGAGATATGCTTATCCATATCTATGAAACTTTACTAAAACATTTAATTCTAACATTATATTTAGTCAATTAAACCTTCAAATTATTTTCTTAAAACAAATTACCCCAAAATGAAATCTTTTAAAAGCTAAGCTATATGGCTTTGATTCAAAATTTTCAATAGTCAAGTTGACTACCTATAAATCCTTAATGTTTGTGTGAAAGATTTAATTTTCTTAACTAGAGTACTAATTTTTTGTTAAAAGATCTATTATCCATATAATTACAAGTAAATGTGAGGTAGAGTTGTATATATAGATAGAGCTTGCATATGTATATGTATTATAAAAAGTTGGAGAAAGAATATAGCTAGTTTGATGTGTTTCTTTACACCTTGATAAAGAACTTAGTTACTTATAGTATAATAACAAACATAATCACTGCATAGAAGGTCATGGTTACCACATTTATAAAGTAAATCAAAATAGAAGAAATAGTTATGAGCATACTAGAATGGTCTATGTCCTTAAACCAAATCTGACTTGATTTCATGATTGTAAAAATTATAATGCATATGTTTACAAAAGCATCAACAAATAACTAAAGACACATAATTATAATGTTAAGAGCTCAATGACAAAACAAGACAAATCATATTCAATCAATCTGGTAAGGCACGTAATAAGATGAATCATTGTGAAACCTTAATTATATGGTGACATTAGACTATGAACATGCATTAAAATATTGGCTACATTATTTATTAGTTGAGGTGCCTATTTTGCTAATATGTTTGACCACAAGAAGCAAATGCAAAAGTCCTTACCTTTTTAAAATAGAATTAAAGAAAAATAGAAGGGTTCATCCCCAATTAGATATGGATAAGCATCATAAATTAATTAACAAAATGCAATAAGAAACATCAAAATTAGCCACGAGACCCAGTAGCTTAAGCATCAACATCTATACATGACCTGTTAAGTACATGAGAAACTTATGAACAAAACTTCCTATATCTCCAATACTACAAATTAGAGTTAGCGTAGAGGCAAAGCCATGTGTTGTGTTGGTTATATGACTTATAATTTTGAACAATTTTTACTTTGATTTAACCAACGTGAAAGGCAAGTGCACCTATTGAACAAGTAATATAGTGGGGTATTTTTAAGACCCCAAGTGTCGATCCCATATAGATATTTTATAATTACTAAGTTAATTAAATTACAATTGTCTAAGAAATTCTCATTAATTTGTTGAACCAAGGGAGGTTCAATCCTAGTTTTGATGATATCAAAACATAATTATTACTAATGATTTAAGTTTATATCGTGGCATTCAAAGATATGTTTATTTCAAGATGATTCCATTTGGAAATCTTCAAGCTTGAAGGGTAAAGATGAAGTTAAAGGGAAAACAAGAGATATGCAAACTACAAAACCTTAGGTAGGTTATTTTTAATATGATTATAAGTTTTACTTATTGTCTAATTGATCTAGGGGCTCAATTTTTATCATGCATTACGTATAATTTTTAAAAGTTGTATAAAGTTTTATAATATAATCATTGAATTATTTTGATTATTCATATAGTCTCAAATTATATTTTAAATATCGTTTGAAGTCTTATTCAATGTTTGGATAGTTTAGAATTTCTTTAGTCATTTTTTTACAATTTTAAAATTAAAATTCCTTTGATTTAAGCACTTTTGCTGGTATACCTCAAATCTATCCAAATTTGAATTATCATCATTCAATCTGATGTTTCAATACAAAAATTATTTTTTATTACTTCAAAATCATCATACACATATTTTCTAAGGTTAAGAGTATAATATAATTTTATCTAAATTTTTTAAGAACTCAAAATATTGATTGAAGCTTTAAGAAGATGAATTGCTTACAGTTATCTCTACCAACTCTTTATTTCCTTTTTAGGATTAAACATCTCTTTTATCTTCCAAACAGTTAGTGCTACAATTTAAATGTCTAAAAACCCTTCCTAACCCTACATAACACATCTCTAAATACTTTGTGCATTTTTTTAAGCCTTTGAAACAGGATTGAAAGACAAAAATTGTTCAAATCTCAAGGTTACCTCCTTCTTCACTATTTGTCTCTTTTCTTCATTGTTTTGGTTTAATTTCAATCCTCTCCATATTAATCTATTTTTATTTGTATGAATTTATTTTTTCAATTAGATTAAGTTTTAAAAAGTTTTTAGATCATAGTTTCATATTTTAGGGTATTTATTTTTAAATTTTAGAGCTTGAACTCACTCATAATACAAAGTTATTTCTGTTTGTTTTATTTCTATTTGTTCTATTCTAAATTTAGTATTGATTCTTGCTATCTTAATCTACTTATAAAATTTTGAAATTATTTTTTCAGTTTATTTATGTGTCCTAGAGTCTGTTTAATTTTATTTTTTATTTTTGGAAGATTATCTCATAGGTTTCAAGTTTTTTCTTCTCAGATACATGGAAATTGTCCAGATTTTTCTATTTATATTTTCAATGTAGTTCTTGATATTTTAATCTATTTATAAAATCATTAAATAATTATTTTATATTTACTTAAGTGTCATACAGTGTTTTTAACTTTTTTTTCCAATTTTTTGAAGATTATTTCTATTTTGTTAAAAAACTTTTCCAGATACTCCTAAACTATCTCTGATTTTTCTACTCTTATGCTAATCTCGTTTTTATTAACTAGATCAATTTCTAGATGTGAAACATTGTTGTAATTAGTTTTTTTAATATCTTAATATTATCCAGATATTTTTATTTTTATTTTTAAGCACTTATATTC
>JAOXYD010141856.1:0-10713 GCA_028565735.1 Pinacopodium congolense
AAAATTAAATAAACACTAAACATAATTAATTAAAAGAAAATAAAAGCTGAAAAATTAAGAACAATAAAGGAAAAACACAAATTGACTTTTAAATTAATGCAAACACACATAACCTAAACTATTATTTAATTAACTAAAACTTAATTAATCAAAACTTAAACTAACTTTCTAGCAAAAATTCTAATAACCATAAATTAAATAAAAACAGAAAATAAATAAATTAAAACCTAAGTAATAATCAAAATTTGGCTATTAAAAGAATAAAGGAAATTAAAAATTACAAGAATAATAAAACAATCAAACGAATAAACAAAAAAAAAACTCGGACAGTGAATGAAGAAAATAAAACAAGAGAATGCTGGAAAAGGAAGCTTCATACGAAGTTTCTGAGTTAAAAGCCATGTGTGAATAGTGATTAATTGAAAATAAATTCCTAAATGCAACTCAATGTTTTCGCCAGCTGATTCTTCTCACCTCTTTCCTTGATAGCATCGTCCTCTATAGCAACTTGAAGCCTCCATCTTTTCCACTCAACCGCAAGACTCGTCCCTTTTGTCTCCAAGCCGCCAACTGAAGATGCAGCTAATACAGCCATGTGGCCCACTTGTCTCACCTCCAAAGCTAAGACGCAACCCCTAAGTTTTTGTCCTATCCACCCATTTCATTAAACAAAAACCCTCCAGCTGGTGCTTCCGAATGCACGTCCTTCTTTTAGCCTTCTGCTCGTTGTTTTGCTTAATGCAAAATGGCGAGCTTAATTGATTATTTTTTTAATATTTTTTTTCAAATTAATATAATCTTTGGCTTTTGCTCAAATTGATTTAAATTTTCATACTTTGACCCAAAATTTGTGTTAAGGCAATAAACCTGTCATTAAACACAATATAACACAAATTGAATATTTAAATAATAAAATAAGATTGAAATAACATTAAAAACATATGAAAATTTAATAAGATTCAATCTTATCAAAATAACTCTTTGAACAGTGAATTCCTATATATATAGGAATCGGGTCACTATAACTCTAGTGGCATCACATCCTTGAACTCCTCAAGGGCTTGTATGACTTCTTTATTCATGGCTACTAAGAATGTGGGTTCCACCTTCTCTATAACTTTTGAGAGTTGTATGGCCAAAATTTACTTGGTTTAAAGGATTGCCTCTCTTGATGGTGGAACTGTACACGTATTACCTTCCTCCTAGATGCACATGTTGTTAGAAAATGGAATTAATATTGCCTTAATGCTATCCAAGAATTCCATGCCAAACACTATAGTATAACCAACCAAAGAAACAATTGAAAAGTTAATAAGGCCATACCATTCATCTAGGTATACTTTGATGCCTCAAACACTCCTAAAGATGAAAGTTGGAATTAAGTTCACTAGTTTAAGCTGTTATTTATCCTTAGTGTACTTAATACCCAACCACTTGGCTTTTTCTACTCAGAAGAAGTTGTTGAAAGCTCCAGTATCTAGTAGTGCCTTCATTACTTGGCCACCATCCTTGGTTTTAATGAACAAACATCTCTTATTTTTAAACTTGGGTATTTCCAATTTCACCTTGATGGCACTGAGGAGTTGGTTGAGACATTTGAAAAGGGCTTTATTCAAGATGCCTTGCATCTCCTTATGAAGCTCTTCTCCTCCTCACTTGAGCTTATCGATGCTTTGATATGTCAGCTTGAACTTTTGTTATCCCTTGGCTATGGCAAGCTCCACCTTTACTAGCGTAACATCAATATCTACCAAAGTTTCCCTTGAACTTGATCTCCCTATTTTTAATTAATTCATTGATTCCTTAACGTATGTAGTCTCACTTCTTCCACCTATCATCTTTCAGGTAAATTGTTAACCTTTAGCTTTGATACTTGGTTGGAAACCTTTGCTTTAATACCAATTTGGTTGGAACTTTAGATCTGATACCAACTGTCATGTGTCTTTTACCAATGAAACAAATGAAATTAACAACTCCTTACCTAAGAATGCTAGTCAGCCTTATCTTGAGTACTTCTTTTGAGTACATTTCATAAATAATTAGTAAGATAGCATAAATATTAGGATAACTTGGATAAAGCTATACAACTTATGAGATATAAGGTATGAGGTAATATGGGATGATTATACAAATGTGACCTATAGGCTATTTATAATCCTTTTTCCATCAATGGGTAGTTAGGATCTATCCAATCTATCAGGCTATAATGATTCTTTAGAATAAGTTATCTACAATATTCTAGAGTTTTCCACCTAATTCTAGATTTGTGAAGAGTCTTCTAGAGAATTATAGGGTCAAACCTCCATCATGGTGAGGAAATTCCACCAATGTGTGACATATAGTTATAAGAGTTGTCCTTATTATTATATAATAAGGTAAAATGGTCAATAGATTTTAGTTTCATGTTGAAAGAAAGGTACTCATAACGATGTTTGCATGTATAGACATTGAATTTAATGAGACATAGAAACTTAATAATTATCCATAGATTTACCTAATATATGACGGATAAAGGCATAATATAGGCATAATTTCAAGTCCAAATTTAATAATATATATTATTATTTATTTATTAAGACTTTTATTAATATTAAAAGTCTATTATATGTTATTATTATAAATTTTGGAAATTATTATTAGAATTATTAGATAGATTTTTTAATAATATTTATTTTTATATAGTGTTTATAACTATAGCCTCATCATAAACTATTATCAATTTTTTTAGATGATTAACAATTAAATGACTTATACGTAAATGATTATGAGCTTAAACTACATCAATTTGACATTCGAGGCCAATTTTGATTGCTTCCATAGTTTTTTTTTTAGATTTTGTTTTCATCCTTGAAGTTTCAATATTAATTTTTTTCAAATCCAATTACTAAATCTTTATAAAGAAAATAGTTTTGAAACTAGACACAAAATTGGGAGTTCGAACTAGTTCTCTCTCCATTGCTTGACGGTTTATTACCCTGCTCCTGTAACTTTCTACTTCTCAACCCATTGTCTCCTGTTTTGCTAGCTTGTTACCAATTGGTAGTCGTTAACTCGATACTAGTTGTCAACTTATGCCCATTTGTCCTTCCTTTAGCCATCATCATCCAATAGATCTAATTTATCTAAGATTTCTAAGGCTTCCTTAGTAAAATCGAGGGTTAGTAAAGTGAGAGTGGCTAACATAACCTGATTCAACTTCTCCATTATAAAGTTCATGTTGGAAAATTGGAATGTGATCACATTATGCAGAACTGAAATAAAATAATTTTGTAAGAAATCCAAGATCACAATATTCTATATGAAGATTAAATTAAAAATATTTTAAAATTAACTACAATCAAATCATCGACACGGATCTTTTTAACAAAAATTTAAGTTGAATCAAAATAAGGAAATAAATTATTTTTGACAAACCTGATTAACTTTCAAATTGAATTTGATTTCTTCACAAATCCATCAACTATAGCCATTCAAGTGTCTGATTTTTATAAAGGAGAACTTAAAAACTTGTTCTGAGAGGAAGAAAAGAATTGTGCTAGCAATTTGTTGTTTTTCATCCTTATATAAGAAGTTCGAATTGATTACTTAAAAAGATGAAAAATACTAATTTATCCTAACTTGATTTCAAACACTTTAAATGACTTTAAATTTCTTTCAAAAATTACCAAATTAGAGAAACTAGCAAAGAATTAGGTTTTCAATGAATTAATTAAGAATTTAACATTTATGGTGACTGATTTAGAGTATCTTCACAATTTTAAGACAAAGCTATAGTTAATACTATGTCTTTTCTTTATTAATCCTAATTTGAAGTTTGGTAATTAATCAAATTAAGTTAATAAGCTTGAAGATTAAGAAGTTTAGATTTTGGATCTCTAATCTTAGAATTAAAACTCTCATAATTAATCAAGATTTGGTTATGCTAAGATTAGATTATGTTGTTTATTGATTAATCCAACCTAGGTAGATCTCTTAGATCCTATGTTATCTATTAATTTTCTCTTAATTGGCTAGTTTAAAAACAAATCATTTAGCCCATAAAAAAAAGTCCTTTAAACATGCTCAAAAGTTCAATTAACTCATTTACAAACAAGTCCTTAGCTAGAATTTGATTTAGCTACACATATTAACCAAAGTAAACAAAAAAAGCATCTTAACCAGCATACTTTGATTAATACAAAAATAGAAAGGTAAATATTGAGTTTTAAGTTTAAAAATCACCCAAGAGAGGCTCTTGAATGGTTTACAGGTTATAAAATGTGATCTCAGCTCCAACAGAACTTAAATTCATCAATCAAACCTTAAGAAAATCAAAGAATATGAAGATATGTAAGTTAAAGCACAATACTTTGATTAATCTTAAAACAAAAGCATAATATGAAGTAATTTGAGTTAGAAAACCCCTTAAGATGCTCTTTAATCTCATACATATGTCTAAAAAATAAGCTCCAATGTTTTATAACTCAAAAAACAACTTAGAATTAAAGATACAAGTGTTTGAAAAATTAAGAACACTAAAAACACTAAGCAAAAATTAAGGAAAAGCTAGAGAAAAAAGTTCTAGATCTAATCTTCCTCTCTTCTAGTGTATGAATTCTTGTTATTTTCCACTTGTAGAAGCTTAAGGATAGCTCCCATTGTCCTTACCAAGCAGGGATTTAATTGCAAGCCATGCTTTAGCTATAATTATGGAGATTTGGCGGAGATTTGCTATTTATGCCTACAACAGCAATATGATTTGGATTTCAACGGTGCTATAATAGAACAGTGAAACTGCCGTTGATGTCTAGATGCTTCAACTTTAATGTGGTTCTCTGGAGACCTCATCGTGGGTCTCTCTAAACATAAAGTGAGAGTTTAAAAAGTGTTTCTTTTGCATTCTTTTTAGTCCCATCTTCAATCAGTCCAGTTTACCTACAGATTAAACATTTCTAGTTAAGAATTAAGAAATTAAACATGAAATTAGAGGTTAAAATACAATAAAAATTAAATGGAAACACCATCAATTTGACTGTTTACAATTCTCCCACACGTAAGCATTTTCTTGTCCTCAAGTAAATCAATGAATTATCAATTTTAAAAATAGGATATAATTATAGGAAAATGAATTCAAGACCATCAAACAAATTATTGAAAAGGATCCCTAAATTTATCAATCAATATGAATCAGTGAGATGTTATATAATCAATTAATGATATTAAATCATAAATAGATTCAAATCGTTTTATAATTCTTTAATTTAAACCTACTTTGTAATTTAATTCCATATGTAAAATGTATATAAGTAAAGTAAAATGCAACACCTTTTAAATCAATTTCACATATATTATTCATTTATAAACAAAATTGAAACAAACATTTGAGTTTTTTAAGTTTGGTTGAGAAGTCACTCAATCTTTTTATGCGAAGGTAAACATTTTGTCGTGAATAACCCCCGATTACTCAATTGAGTCTATTCACATCAACTGGCTACTAACATCACTCAATAACTTCAACCTTGTTATCAGTTTGAAGTTAGAGACGTGAATTTGTTACTCACTTTTTTACACATTTTTTTCATTGATTTTTTATTTTTTTTATTTTTTTTTCTTAATTTTAATATAAACAAGATGGTGAAAAAAATTAAAAGAAATCACATCTTATGATCATTAGGTATTCATTTTATAAATTATGAAGTAATTTGAAAACATTTAATTGTCAATAATCAAAATTAATTGCATAATATCTTAATTCATCAAAAAATAAAAATCAAAAGGAAAATTTTTCAATGAAATATATCAAAAATCATTTTTTTTCACAAAATATAAACTATTATGAAAAATATGATAAAATGATATACTTTAGGGCAAATAATAAAAGTATGCAATAATCAAATCCCTCCCCCACACTTAAATTGAACATTATCCCCAATGTTCATAAATAAAAAATGAAACACAAAATGTGAGAGAAAGGAAAGAAATATACCCATATGATATGACCATGATACTGCTTCGTTGATATGAATTGCAATAATTGAAACTGCCATAAAAGATCAAACATAAGAGGTATAAAATAACAAAAATAAGCTCCAATATCATAAATATGTGATCAAAGTACATCCAAGGAGAAAAAATACAATTGAAAGCAAATAACCACATTTGAAGCAAAATGGAAATACATTTAAATATGACATATAATGAAAAGAAACGGAGAAATTTCAAACTGAGACTGTGGTCCCAATCTCGAGCTCTCTGACACTCCTCTAATTGCTCCATTTGAAACTCTATACAATTAAGGTGATTGGTAGCCTTATTAATACAAATCTCAGAACAAAGCTCCAAATGAAGCTTTGAGAGCTCATAAATGAAATGAATCTCCATCCTCAATGAAATAGTCGTAAGATCCACTTGAGGGATATCACAAGGAGGTGGCACATAAGCTGGTGAAGTTAGAGGGGGTGGATGAACACTAGGTCTCACCTCGAAAGATGCTTCACCCATAGCCTTCTTGGGTGTAGTAGGGTAGACATATGGTACAATAACGTCATCAGGTCACTCACCCTCTTGAAACTCGTGAACATTGATGTTACGCCACACACCTCTAACATGACTGTACATCCATAGCTTGAGTTTGGAATACATGATTTGAGTAAGGAGAATACAATCCTCATGTACCTCAACACATAGAGAAACTCCTGTTGCTTAGAAGATCGTAGATTGTAAGGGGGGGGGGGGGAAGCAGAAGTTCTTGCTTAGCCTCCATATCTGAACAACCTCTCGTATGCTAGTAGTGATGAATCCTAAAAGAGAAAGGCCTTCGATAACACCTAACCTGTGCAACATCTTGTGTAAAATATATACATCCATGAATCCGATCTCATTCAAACCACTAGTCCTAAGAGATATATTAGAACTTAACAGTGCTATAATAAGACGCTCTTTAACCTTTAGATGTGAAGTACTAAAGCCATGCGGCTCCTAACTAACCTTAAGGTATCTCAGGCTATAGTTATAAAAAAAGTTAGATCAGATGTAGTCAAATCTCCATGAAAGGTATCTCAAGCCCTTAAAAAAACATCACCTTCATCTGTTACTCCTAAAAAATCTAAAATAAATGCACAAGTGATGTGAATAGTAATACCTCATTTGATGTTTGGAATCTCAATGGTATCAATCTCATCCTTTTTCTTGATGTTTGTCTTAAAATGTGAGCATCGGCTCTTAGCCTAAAGATCTGAATGCGTTAGAGACATTGAATTTGATCTCTAAAGTTGGATGGATGGAACGCTCTTTGATAAACTTGTTAGTTCGATGATAATGGAACCAATCTATATTCTCCCAAGTAGTGAATCTCTCAGAATTGAATAATGGCCTCTTTCGAGAAGGTTGGTATGTGGATATCCGGGGTGATGTCTATCTAAATATTATGCACAAAAGTGGTAAAAACACGCTAAAACATAGCATGAGATAAATAGTATACTCCAGTCATCCTTGTCGAAATATTCTTTGGTGGGTAGAAATTTTTTTTGGCATTGACGAGAATGTTTGGGTGAATAAATGGTAGCTATGGAAAGCTAGAGATGTCTAGAGTGTAATGATACCAAAATCTTGCCCAAAAACTAAAAAAAATGATTAAAAAATTGAAGGAAAGAGAAAGGTGTGGTATTGATGGTTTGAAAATATGAAAAAATGGATGGATTTTGATGATTAGACAGAAGAAAAGTGTTTAGGATGTGAAAAGGGTAAGAAAAGAGATGAAAAGTTTTAGTTCTGAGGAAAAAAATCAACAAAAATGGGTGATGGCTAGACTAGGAAGGTTATTTTTAGTGAAACTGCATCATTTTTTGCCTTCTACATAGCTTAATTTTAAGTTGACCAATAGTTCAACAGTGGTTGAGGGTTACCGTTGAGGCCTTTGGAACGCAAAGTTTAATGGATGTCAACTAGGCCTTCAATGATGGTTAATTAAACTATCATTGAGGGCCTATTAACCTCTTTATAAATTAATTTTAACACTAAACATTCACCAAATTCTACATAAATCAAAGCCTAACAAAATTAAGAGAATTATTTTTATCAAATTATTTCAGAATTGAAAATTTAAACACTCAAATATCAAAGAAATCATACTAAAACTTGGGAAATACTAAGGAACACACACCAAACTTAAATAGAACAACTTAAAATCTTTCAAAATTTAGATTTTTTATAAGCATTGAGATGAAACTTGTTAAATTCATTCAACTGTAATAGCCGTTCTTCTCCCACTTTTTTTAGTTCAAATTCAAAAAATTGATGGCCCAATATGCTCGAAGTTCTAGCTCCATATGTAAGTGGCAAGACTTTCCATGAACCAACTTGTAAAGAGACATTCCTATAGGCATCTTGAAAGTAGTGTGATAAGCCCACAAAGCATCATCCAACTTTACTGACCCATCCTTGCTCGATGAGCTAATGGTCTTCTCCAAAATTCTCTTAATTTCTAATTAGAAATCTCTACTTGACCACTAGTATGAGGATGATAAGATATGGAAATCTTGTGGGTAACACCATAATTAGTAAAGAGGGAATTAAAATGTTGATTGTAAAAGTGTGACTCTCTATCACTAATGATGGATCTCGGTGTCTCAAATCTGGTAAAAATGTTGTTCTTTAAAAATCGCACCACACCTCTCGAATCATTAGTTGGTAATGACACTTGTTTAATCTATTTGCCGACATAATCCACGGCCACCAAAATGTATTAGTTAGAGTATAACATAGGGAAAGGTCCCATAAAGTTAATTCGCCAAACATTGAAAATCTCACACACCAGAATGTTATTTAGTGGAATCTCATGTCTCCTTAAAATGTTCTCAACCTTTTGACAATTATCATAAGATATGACAAATTGAAATGAATCCTTAAATAGGCTAGGCCAATAAAAACCACACTCTAACATCTTATGACTTTCCTGGCAGGCCCAAAGTGTCCTTCAGTGATGAGCTGGTCACAAGCTATCAAATAATAAATTACTAACTACGCAAACTATGCAATAATGGTGAGATAGGGTAAAACTATAGAGAGTCAGGATACAAATGTTATTTCAAATGTTGCAATAAAGAGAAAATAAAACACCCTGAATAGATGAAATCAAGATAAACTAAGATGCAAAATAACAAATAAACAAACACACAAAGCAAATTTAGAAAAGATGAATAACAATAGCAAAGAAATGGGTTGGAGATATCTTTAGGATGTTGAGATGATCATTGATCCTAGACTCTAAATGATAGGTACTCTAGTCATGGTGATAGCCTATAGGCTTGAATAAGCTCTCAAGCCCTTAGTTCCTCTAAATTAGACAAATCTAACAAGCTCTAGAAATGCCCCTATCACCATCTATAACTTAGAACAAGCTCTTTAGATTTAATAGTGAAGACGCTTTAGGTATTAAGGAACAACTAACTTAGGCCACATACATATAAGCTCAGAAGGTGTAACCTAAAGGTATGGAACTCTAGGTAAGTTGATTAAGTATTTAACAAATTTAACTAATCTGTTGCTACTTTCGGGAATTTCTATGGACTATTACGTATCACATGATCAACCCTAGCTTTTGGATTAAGAAATTATCTAAAGGGCGATCAATCATAGAGATAACTCCTAATTCATGACATTTAACCTAAGTTCCAAACCAACCTAGACAAACAAGCATCTAATTAAGCATAAATTTAACATCATTCTCACAATTTTCATCCTTTCATCTTTCTAGTATCTCCAAACACCTAAAAGAACTAGCCACAATTGATTAAGCTACCTAAAACAAAGGTTGAATCAACCAAAATCATGTTTAAGTTCTTAAAACAAAAGCTGGAAAATTTAAAACACTTATTGAAGAACACAATTGAATACTTAAACTAACACAAACTTAATATAACTAAGGTATTAATTGATTAGTTAAAATCTAATTCATTAAAGTCCAAATTAATATTCTACCTAAAAATTCCAGCACCTATTACTTGAACAAAAACTAAAATTTCTTGAATTAAAACCTAAGAAATAATTAAGACATAAAGGATAACTAAAATAAAAACGTGAAAAGAAATTTAATTCAAATTCGATAAAGACAAAATTAATAATATAAGCAAAAAAAATTTATAAGATAAAGAAGGAATAAAGCATTAAACTTAGAACCAAAGAATATTGTTCGGCTAACAAAAGAAGAAAGCAAATGAAAATTAAAAAAAAAGAGAGACTTCAGACAAGATGCAAGCGACGACTCAGACAAGGAGAAAAAAACAAAATAAGAAAGCTAAAATGCAAGCTACAATCGAGTTTGTAAGTCAAAAGCAATAGATGAACAGTGGTTAATTGAAATTAAACTCCTAAATTGTAGCTAACTCGTGACTCTCGTCTTTCTCCTGGTGGTGCAGCTCCAAGCTAAGACAACCGCCACTCACCACTCGTCCCACTCCTTCCTCCTAGGGTTCTATACATTAATTCCTTTAAAAACCCTAAAACTCTCCTCTCATTTGCTGAATTTGCTTTGTAGCCTTCCCTCTCTCCATGCTGCTCGTCGTTTTGTTTAATGGCAAATGGCGAGTTTGAAACGCATAGCAAGCTGCGCTTAGGTAGCTTGCTTTTCAACTGATTTTCTTCTTCTTCTTTTTTTTTCAAATTAATATAATCTTTGGATTTTACTCAAATTGCTTTAAATTCGTCATGCTTTGACCCAAAATTTGTGTTAAGGCA
>JAOXYD010141867.1:0-10713 GCA_028565735.1 Pinacopodium congolense
CGTTTTGTGCAGCCTGCCTGTTCTTTTCGAATCCCCAAATCTCGCTTTTGTCTTCTTGTTTTTGTTACTCAGGTTTTATCTTTCAATCTTGTTTTTAGGGCTTCCGAAAATAATAAGAGTACTTAGAGATGTTGTTGTAGGTTAGGAAATGTTTTTAGATGTTTTAATAGTATCCCTAGTCGTTTAGAAGCCAAAAGAGACGTTTAATCTTAAAATGGAAACAAGTAGCTATTAATGACAACTTTAAGTTATTTGAGCTCTTGGAGTAATGTTTTGAGTGCTTAAAAATTTTAAGTAAAACTCTAGTTCACTCTTGAGACCTTAGAAAAAATTTGTATGATGATTTTGAAGTAATAAAAATATATCTGAGTACTAAAAAATTAGATTGAATAATGATATCTCAATTTTGGACAATTTTGAGGTATGTCAATAAAATGAGTTTAAACCAAATGAATTTCAACTCTAAAATTGCAAAACAAATGACCAAAACAATCCTTAACTATCCAATAATTTTCCTAACATTAATTAGGACTTCAAATAAGTTTTAAAATATGATTTGAGACTATATGAATAACCAAAATGATTCAATAACTATGTTATGAAACTTTATGCAACATTTCAATTCACTTAAACTCATCAAGAGGCATACATTGACATTACCTTTGGACTAAACCCCTTAAAGTCTATATGTCATTTTAAATCGATTCCTAACATGTCAATACCATATTTAGTTTCAATTAATTATTAAAATCATAATTTAAATCCTCTATCTAAGTGTCCATGCAAATATGATATGCAAATGTGAGAGCCCTTTCAAGCATCAATTAAGATTAAGTTTAGAAAACTTACATTCTAAGACACTTTCCTAAACCTAACTGAACTTGAACTTAGTTATTTTTATTCACTCTTGATCATCCATTATTGATCATCCAATGCTTACTCTGCATATTCTTCACTTGAAGCACTAATCTTGAGCTCTAACATAAATAAACTTGAACATCTTGCATTTTCCTATCTTATTTATACATTAAAACTTAACCATTAGTAATAATAATGTTTTTTCATAATCAAAACACATGATTGTGACCTCCTTAGTGAAACACATAATGATAGTTTATGTGTTAATTATGATTGATGAGTAACATATTATTTCCTATTGTGCTTAATCGATTTATTTAGCATGTTATCTATATACTTTGTGTTAGATGGGTGATATTCTTATATGTCTTTTAAGCTTTGAACATAAATACTCATGTCTAATAATAACTAATATGCTTTTATGATTCAATGATTGGTTTTATGACTTAATTGTAGTATTTATGATTAATTAAATGGCTTACAATTTGTATTTTTTAGGTATATAACATTGTCTAACTAGAATTGCTTTAGTTTTATTTATAAAAAATTGCCAAAATTCAAGAAAGTAGCTCATAAAGGACACCTTAATGAAGCAAACACCTCAAGAATTTCAAATCCTAACACCTCATCTTCTCTAACATTCAAATGATTAACTAGATTAGATGAGTATGCAGTGCCTTATTAGTAAAACACAATTGGTATTTGTTATTTTAGGATCTGTAGATTTTAAGACTAGTTGATACTATTAGGTATTATTTGAAGTCTCTTATTTAAGAAGATAAGGGAGTAATGCTAATTTTTTGTGTGTAAGCTTCTAGAAGCATTCAATTTCAAAATTATTTTTTTAAATAGTGATGATGGATATGTAGTGGAGATTTAGTTGGGAGGAAAACAATTCTCCACATCTTTTTTAGACTTTAGTGTAGCCTTAGGAATAATAACCCTAGAGTAAAAGAACTCTCCATAGGTTAAGGAGGTTCATATAGGTTTCAATAACAATAACAAAGTCTCTTAAGTTTTGTCATCAAATAGGTGCTAGCTTTTATTCATTGTCTGTCAGCAAAAGCCCAAAATTTCCCACTCTGAACTTGAAAATACTCAATAGCCTAATCTTTTTTTATTGGTAGGCATGGATGTGGTAATTTTTTTAGTAAGAAAAATAGGTAACTCTATGTATTGATTTTATATGTATAAAAATTTCTAATTGTAAGTAAGAAATTAGGTTCCAAGACCTTTTATTAAGGTACCTCACACATTTTAAAGGCAATGCATGGAAACATTGAAATGTATACGTGGAAAAACATATATTTGTAGTGATTCATCTAGGATTTGAAGAACTCGGCCAAAGATATGGACTGAGCAAGATAATTATAATTCTTTAACATTAAGATCTAGCTAAAAGATCTTAAAGAAGGGCTTATTAGGAGAAAACTCAACCATTATGGCTTTATATTCTATTTTTATTCAATTTCATTTTATTATTTTTTCCACTTTCACTCTTATTCTTGGTGTTTGAATCTTTTTTTTTTAGTTTACATGGATGAATTAAATTGCAACTCTCGTGAAATCTAAATGATTTTTCTATTCCATCCTTCTACTTGTTTGGTCTATTTATATTATTTAAACTTCAAGGACAATATTCAGCTTAAGTGTAGGGGAATGGAATAGGATATTTATAATATCTACACTTAAATTGTTAGGTGTTTTAAAGTGGCTACTTTGGATATCTCACTTAAAATAATTTTGATTTTTAGTTGATTTTTAATTGTTATGTTACAATAAAATTGATGTATTGGATATAATAAGTGTTGAATAACTCTTTATTGGTTTTGATCTTCTAACTTCTCTTTTATTTTTGTTTGTATTGCATGTTTTTAGTGACTCTTGTATGAAATAGTAGGTGACTCTTGTATGAAATAGTGGGTCTTTAGGCATATTTGTATGGATTACAATGCTAAATTTGCTTAGGTTGTTTAGCTTAATGCTTAAAAGTACAAATAAATGTGTGTGTGTTACATAAATGAGTATAAATATTTCACTTCATTGGCTTGATATTAATAAAAAGGTTGAAGATAATGATTCTTGCTAGTAGCCATTTGAGAGCGTGTCCTAGCTGAGTAACTGGGGATATTCATAATAAGATGTTTACCTTGACATTAAAAGGCCAATTGAGAACTCAAATAAGTTTTTAAGAGTATCCTAGTTTAGTAATTCAGTATCCTAGTTTAGTAATCAAAGGAATTCATAACAAGGTGTTTGTCTTTGCATAACAATACTAGGTTACCTCTAATTTGATTTCTAAATGCTCTAGTTCAATTTATGAATGCTTCAATAGTACTTCTAAATGAAATTGTGTAATGATCTATAATATGATTTGAGTTTTTATATTTTAACTATGCAAAATACATTGATTTCTAGTACTTTTTCCCTTAATTAACCTTCAAATTCTTTTAAAATTATTTTAAGATTGTGTCTAAGTAGTTTTTTAAGGACAAGCAACAAGTTTCAAGTATAGTGGACTTCAATAAGGCCTGAGTTTTACAAGTTTTTAGTTTTATTTTAATCTTTTCAAGGTTAGGTTTGAGTCGTTTTCAAATGATATTTGAGATTAAATGTTTCAATCATTGAATTTTATATTATTCTCTTGAGAATTTTTTAAAAATGATTACTTATGTAGGCCTTGGAAATTATAGTTAATCCTCAAAGAAGTCGAATGAATTGTGGAATCAAATAGTTGAAGAGAAATAGCTTTCTAGTGAGTTCCATACCTTGCTTCATGACTATGGTTTTAGTCATGGAATTTTCTAAAAGAAAGCATGAGGAGAAGAAAAAGACAGTTTGTTTCCATGTCCATATCACAGCCCTGACCTCAACCACGGAATAAAGTCCATGCCCATGACTTTAATCCCACGGCCATGATTCAGGTTGTGGGATAGTTAGGGGAAGTTGAGTTGGGTTGTGGGTTGTAGGTTGTTGTTTTTTGTCTTAGTTGTTATGTTTTTGTATTGGTTGTTGTGTTTTCTTTTTTTATTTCTCTATTGTATTAGTGTTTTTGTTTATCCATTTTTGAGTTTAGAAAAATAGGAAACCAAAACCAAAAACCAAAGCCCAACTAAACAGGGCCTTAGTCTCTAGTTCCTATTTAAGCTCGTTTTCTTTTTTTTTTTTAAGGATTATTCTCCCTAGAGTGATGACTACCACCATTCAAGATTAAAGAAATTTAAAGGGAAGAAATCAAGATCAAAGTGAAGATTCAAGAAGATTAGTAGAGATTTCAACAAGGGTTCATTAAAGATTGAAGACTTAAATCACATGATAATTAGTTTTCATATTATTTTCTCTTCTTTAACCATTATTGGATTTATGTTTAAAGTTATGATTTGATTTATGTGGATTTAGATAGGATAAACCCTAGACTTGGGTGTCTATTATTCATGCTTTCGTTCAATCAAAAACGATTTTCTTAGGTTCATTTGTGGATATAATGTATTAGTTTGCAATCTTTTTACATGTAATTTCGATTCTATAATGCTATTTCATATATTTAGACTGAGAAATCACTTATAAGAATAAATCAATCCATGAATAGAGCACGTTACAAGGGTGTTAGAGATAGGCTTACATAAGTTTCAGAAGTTAAATTCAAACCTAGCCAAAACAATAGAATCCATAGATCAAAGTAATGCATCTAATTGAAGTTTTAATTGAGAAGACATTCTAGTGAATCAATCAAGAGGATAGGAATTATTTTTTTCAAAAGAGATTATAATTCAATTGAGAGATTTTATAGTCTAAGTGAGTTAGGTTAAACATTGAGTCAAGATAATTCTTAAACATAAAAAGGTTCTTACTAACCACTAAGCTAAGCTAACTTAACTTGTTTTAGGCTATATCGCAAACTTGTTGTATAACAGATATGGTCCCACCAAGAATTGGTTCAGTCACCTAACAACTTGAGTTACATTTTTTTAAGGAACGAATTCAAATAAAAATAACTTAATAATTTAAAGAACAAAATGTAGAAACTTGTGAAAAGACTAGGAATTACTTCTATTCCTATTTTTTTTCACTCTTATCTTATTTATTAAATAATGTTTGGCCCAAGATATTTTAAAACCTTTGTCAACCTCTCTCAAGGTGTAACCAAATTTCCCTAGTTAAATAAGATACAAATAACTTTGCATACTCTCAATCTATAAAAACTTTCTCAAATACCCAACTAATTTTGAAGCAATCCTATAGGCAATCAATTAATTAATCAAGATCTCTCTATGATCAATTCATAAACTTGATATTTGCAAGTGTATTGGATGTTAACTCTCATAGTACAACCTAACACAAATTTCTCAGTTTAATCTCTCAATCTACTGTAAGGTATATGCACAAAAAAATATCACAAACATTCATTTATTGAATAAATAAAAAATTGTTTCAAAAAATAGTTCAAGAAATAATTCCTACAAAAGAGTTCAGCCCTTTATAATGTTAATAAATCACCCAACTAGCATGTTTTCATACAAAAAGATAGTAAAAAAAAAGAAAAAAAACTTGCTAAAGTTAAACAATTTTCTCTTTACTCATTTGTGCTAAAATTCTAGAAGTTGAGTTTTTCTTGAGGAAGTGGATGATTTATATTGATTTCTCCCTTAAAAATCTTTCAAAACCTATTTTTAGCCACTTAAGGAAAGTTCTCAAATGATTCTTGATGACTCCTAGGGTTTTCAACCCTTTGAATATCACCCACAGACCTCAAACTCATTAAAAATACGAAAAAGACACGTAAATAGAGTTTAACTAATCGGGATCACGACTTCGTAACCTAGAAGTTTCCCTTGATTCTTATCATTTTCTCCATAGATAACTTTTTTAGCTTTATGATCTTCTCTATCTTTTTGCTATAATGTCTTGCATCCCATAAAACTCCATAACAATATAAGCTCTATAGGATCTAATAATGCATCACCAAAGCCACTTTTACTAAAATTGGTTCTTCTTTGACCTTCCCTTATTCTTCTCTTGATGCATTCTTAATGCCTTGTCATATGAACTTGAAAATCAATATGGAACTTCAAAACATGATGCTCTATGTAAAGCCCCAAATTATACCATAGTTGTAAATACATGTTTTACATGTTAATTATGGATTAAATTGAGTTGGAATTGATGAAATGGAAATTGGAAAATTGATGGATAAAATTGGTGATATTGGAATTTTACATGTACTTAAAAAAAACTTGATTTTGTGCATGTAATTGGAAATTCCTAAGATAGAATTAATGATATTTGCATCAATTCATTGATGACATATGGTTGTACAAAATTTGAAAATGTGTAGCTAAAAAAACGTTGACATATGGTAGCAATATATGGAGACACATGGGCTACTAAGTGTTGGACCAATGTGAGTAAGCATGGCCCATGTATGGAGGCTTGGGCGGTAAGTCCAATGGGCCCAGTGTAAGATGGACAGAGGGACTTTAAGAGAGTGGGTCATTCTTTTTGCAAGTTTCTCAAACAAGCCAAGTTCTTTCCTTTACTCTTGCTTTGTCTCTCCCTTAACCTTACCCTAACATCCTCTCCTCTTGCTCTCAAATTTTGTTTTCCTTGGGCTGCATTTACAAGCTGGTTCCAAGTGGATTTAAGGTAAGTGATTGATGATTGGGTTGTGAAATTTCCAAATGCTTTTGTGTGGATTGATGGTAAAAACCGTATGATGTTTTGATAGGGTTGAGTTGTCAAGTTGCTGGAAAAAAAATCTGTGCATCTGAGTAGGTGTGGGTTTTTTATCATACGTTGAGTTGTAAATATCCAAATTTAGTAATTTTAAGTTATACTTAAATTAGACACTAATATCTACAACTCTCATGAAGGACCCGAAATTTAATTCTATCATTAAAGGTAGTTAAATGGAGCTCAAAAAAATCTGGGCATCTGAGTACGCATCGGTTTTTTTAAACATAAGTTGAGTTTTAAGTATCAAAATTCAGTTATTTCAAGTTCTGACTAAACTAGACCCTTATATCAACAACTCTCATGAAGGACCTGAAATTTAATTCTATCATTAAAGGTAGTGAAATTAGGTTTGAAGTTGGGTGTAGTTGCTGAAATTTTTGGGACAAAATCTAAACTAATTAAAGGTGAGTTTTGAGGCACAATTTTTGCTTCTTGTGTACTATCCAAAATTTTTCAATGTGTCCTACTATGTTATATGATTGATTAGGGTATAATTAGCTTAGAATTGGACGGATTTTGTTAGAAAGTTGGGCATTACTTTCAGTTAGAGAGAAATTGATAAGGTATGGGAATTTTCTAACCCTAAACCCTTTCTATTGAGTATAATGTGGATGACTTATATTTTGAACATAAGTTGGGATTGTGCATGAATTGGATTGGGCCTGGATGGTATGCTGTGTTGATTGTGCTTAAAGAAAGGGTTTGGAGATGGTTAAACCCCAATGGGTTCGGTTATGACAACATTTAGAAGAGTTATGTGCTAAAACTTCTTTGATTTGATTTGTATGATTAGTTTATCTGAATTATAATGTGTTTTGTTATTGATGTTTGAATGATAATTTGGATGATTAATTTACCTTGTTCATGCGTAAGTAATTGGGATTAAAGGTTCTTAAAGGGTTGATGGGTAATCTGGAATTTTGGTAACTAATTGATGTGTAATGTCTTGATGATTATCATGGTAATTTGGACTTGAGTCCTCATATTCCTTTGTTTGCATTGAAATGACTAATATGATGCTCCCAGTAAAACAATTAGACTTTGATGTTCTTGTGACCAATCCTTTAGGGACTAGTATAGTGGTAAATGAAGTATTTAGAAAGTGTCTGGTCAAGATCTAGGAATCTCAATTTGAAGCGGATCTGATCCGATTACCCTTCCACGAGTATGACATAATCCTAGGAATGGATTAGTTATCTCGGCATCAGGCAATGGTAGATTGCAAAGCCAACTTAGTGATGCTCAAAAACTCTGAATAGACTGAAGTAATTCTGCAGGGTATCCGCACTGAATCCTTGAATATTGTTATATCAGCTCTGCAAATACAGAAGTTGCTCTGAAAGGAGTGTGAGGCATTTTTAGCCTTTGTTTTTGACTCCAAGAAGGAGGGGAGTGCACTAACTAAGCTATTTCTTATTATTGAGTTCCTAGATGTCTTCCCAAAAGAATTACCTGAAGTTACACCTGAAAGGGAAGTAGAGCTGGCAATTGATATTGTACCTGGTACTACTCTGATCTCGAGAGTGTAATATAGGATGGCCCATACTAAATTGAAGGAGTTGAAAATACAGTTCCAAGAGCTATTAGACCTAGGGTTCATTCGACCCAGTGTTTCCCTACGAGGATCATCAGTGCTGTTTGTTAAGAAGAAGGATGGCACCCTTCGGATGTGTATAGACTATAGACAATTGAACAAAGTTACAGTGAAGAACAAATATCTGTTACCACGGATTGAAGATCTGTTTGATCAGTTAAAGGGTGCTAGTGTCTTTTCCAAGATTGACTTAAGATCGGGGTATTATCAACTTTGAATGAAAGAAGTGGATGTCCCGAATACTGCTTTTAGGACTGGTATAGGCATTATGAGTTCCTAGTAATGCCATTCGGGTCGACAAATAACCTGGCAGCCTTTATGGATCTGATGAATAGAATTTTCATGCCATATTTGGATCAGTTTGTGGTGGTATTCATTGATGATATCCTGGTATATTCCAAGGATGAGAGTGATCATGCTAAGCACCTAAGAATTATGTTACAAACACTTCGGGAGAGACAGTTGTATGCAAAATTGAGTAAGTGTAAGTTTTGGTTTAGGGAGATTTCATTTTTAGGTCATGTGGTGTCATCTGAGGGGATCAGAGTTGATCTAAGAAATACAGAAGCAATTGTGAATTAGAAGCCCCCTCGAAGTGTGGCTGAGGTAAGGAGTTTTCTGGTCTTAGTGGGATATTATTGCCGGTTTGTAAAGGGGTTCTCAGTGATAGCATCTCCGATGACGAAGTTGCTTCGAAAGGAAGTTAAGTATCAGTGGACAGAAAAATTTCAGATGAGTTTTGATCAGCTAAAGAGATTATTGATTGAAGCACCAGTGTTAGCACAACCCAATTCTTGGGTAGAGTTTGTATTGTTTAGTGATGTTTTAAGGAATGGTCTATGGTGTGTATTGATGCAGGAAGGTAAAGTGATTGACTATGCCTCCAGGCAATTGAAACCCCATGAGCAGAATTACCCCACCCATGATCTGCAGTTAGTAGCAGTAGTGTTCGCATAAAAAATCTGGTAACATTATTTGTATGGTGAGAGATGCAGGATCTTCACAGACCATAAGAATCTGAAGTATCTACTAACTCATAAAGAGTTAAACCTGAGACAAAGGAGGTGGTTAGAGCTGTTCAAGGATTATGATTGTATAGTTTACTATCACCCAGGCAAGGCTAATGTACTGATGGATGCCTTAAGCTGCGAGACTATGGCAGCCTTATCTGTACATCGAGGTGATAGATACGATGGAGCTTTGTTAGTTAAGTTGAAAGTGAAACCTATTTTGAGAGAGGAGATCTGTGAGGAGCCAAAAACTGATATAAAGCTACAGAAGCTAATCAGTGGTATTCAGGAGGGAAAGCAGTCAGACTTCAGTTTGTCAAATGATGGTGCTTTGTATTACAGAGATAGGTTGTGTGTACCTAACAATGTTGAGTTGAGGAGGAGATTACTATCTGAGGCCCATGATACAGTTTTCACCATGCATCCAGGTGGAAACAAAATGTATAAAGATTTGAAACAGTTCTATTGATGGTCTGGGATGAAAAAAAGATGTGATTGGCTATGTAGTTAAGTGCCTGACTTGTCAGCAGGTGAAGGCTGAGCATCAAGTTCCTTCGGGATTGTTGCAGCCTATTGTCATTCCTCAGTGGATATGGGATAGCATAACAATGGATTGTGTGACTAGACTTCCTTTTACTCATAGGAAGCATGATGCAGTTTGGGTAGTAGTAGACAAGCTGACTAAGTCTACACATTTTATACCTATCAGACCTAATTACTCAATGGACAGGTTGGATAATTTATATGTAAATGAGATTATAAGACTGCATGGGGTGCCTCAGTCAACTATATCTAATCGGAATCCTCAGTTTACCTCGAGATTTTGGAAGAGTTTATAGCAAACATTGGGAACTTAGGTGAGATTTAGTACGGCTTTCCATCCTCAAACAGATGGCCAATCGGAAAGGATCATTAAGATACTAGAGAATATGATGAGAGGATGTGTTCTGGAGTTTCTCGGAAGTTAGGATAATTATTTGTCATTGATGGAGTTTGCCTATAATAACAGCTATCAGTCCAGTATAGGCATGGTTCCTTACGAGGCATTATATGGCAGAAAGTGTAGAACTCCAGTCTGTTGGACAGAATTATCAGAAAGCAAAATGATTGGGCATGAGATAGTAAAAGACACAGAGGAAAAGATCCAAATGATTCGAAATAGATTGAAAGTTGCAAGTGATAGGCAGAAGTCTTATGCAAATATAAAGAGGAAAGATATTGAATTTCAAGTTGGGGATAAATTATTTCTGAAAGTATCACCATGGAAAAAGATATTAAGATTTGGTAAGAAAGGGAAATTGAGTCCACGGTACATTGGTCCGTATGAAGTTATAAAACAGATTGGACGAGTAGCTTACCAGCTCGCTTTACCTGATGAGCTTACTAAGCTACACGATATATTTCATATATTGATGCTTCAGAGGTATAGATCTGATCCTTCACATAAGATCCCGATTAAGGAGATTCAAGTGCAACCGAATTTGTCATATGAGGAAGGACCAGTGGAAATTCTTGCTA
>JAOXYD010141878.1:0-10713 GCA_028565735.1 Pinacopodium congolense
GTAGGATTTCAATTTAAGATTGAAAACAGTGTTTTCTCGTTGTATAAACATACGTAATATTATAGTCAGGCACTTTAATGGATAATTTATACTGTTTCAATCTTGATGTTGATTTTGTTGAATCTCTGTATCATGTTGATCATATTATAAGTAATAAAAGTAGTGCACATAATGAGTGTTCTGTTTTTTTGTGGCATAAAAGATTAGGTCATATATCCAAGAAAAGGGTACAGAGGTTAGTAAAAAATGAAATCTTACTTCAATTGAATTTTACTGATTGGGATATATGTGTAGATTGTATTAAAGGAAAGCAAACCAAACATATATCAAAACGTCCAGCCATAAGAAGTAGTGAATTACTTGAATTAATACACATTGACATCTGTGGTCCTTTCGAAGTTTCTTCTTGAAACGATGAAAAATATTTCATTACCTTTATCGATGACTTCTCACGATATAGTTATATTTATCTGTTGCATGAAAAATCTCAGTCTGTGGACATCCTAGAGGTATTCGTTAATAAGGTAGAAAGGTAGTTAGATGGAAAAGTAAAGATCCTGAGGTTAATAGAGGTGGTAAATATTATGATAAATTTGATGAAAGTGAACAATGTCTAGATCCATTTGCAAAGTTTCTTACAAGTCAAGGCATGTGTGCATAATATACAATGTCTAGTACACCGTAACAAAATGGTGTAGCTGAAAGGCAAAATCATACTCTTATGGATATGGTTAGGAGTATGTTAAGTTATAGTAATGTACCATTATTGTTTTGGATGCATGCATTAAAGACCGTTGCATATCTTCTTAATAGGATTCCTAGTAAGGCAGTTCCTAAGACACTTTATGAACTGTAGAAAGAAAGGAAACCTAGTTTATGACACTTTCACATTTGGGGTTGTCCAACAGAATTAAGGCTATATAATCCACATGAAAAGAAGTTTGATGCAAGAACTGTTATTGGTTATTTCATAGGTTATCCTAAAAAATCAAATGGGTATAGATTTTACTATCATAACTATTGTACAAGAATATTTGAGTCTAATAACATTTGATTTTTTGAGAATGGTCAAATTAGTGGGATTGTGGAACCACGAAAAGTGGAGATTAAAGAGATTTGAGTTGAAATTTCTTAATCAAGTATTATTTCTCTGGTCGTTGTTCCGCTGGTTGCATCACAGATACGCAACATACAGACATAATAAATTAATGTTTCAATTTCACAAATTGACCACGTTAATGAAGAACCAGTTGTAGATGCGTAAGTTGCAAATGATAAAGTGATGCCACAAGAAATAACATTACGAAAGTCTATAAGACATAGAAGACTAGTTATTTCGAGTGACTATGAAATTTATTCACTTGAATATAAATGTGACTTGAGTATTGATAAGGATCCAGTCTCGTTTAACAAGATATGGAATGTAACAATTCTGAAAAGTGGTTTAATGTTATGAAAGAAGAGTTGAAATCAATGGATGTCAATAAAGTATGAGAATTAGTTCAGTTGCCAGAAGGTGCAAAAAAAAAAGGGATGCAAATGGATCTTTAAAACCAAACGTGAGTCACAAGAATTGAAAGGTATAAAGCCAGACTTGTTGTCAAAGGTTACACTCAAAAGGATGTCATTGACTATAAAGAGACCTTCTCTCCAGTTTCAAAGAAAGACTCCTTAAGAATTGTTATGGCTTTGGTGGCTCATTATAATTTAGAATTTCACCAAATGGACGTAAAGACCACTTTTCTAAATAGTGACTTAGAAGAAGAAGTGTATATGGACCAACTGAAAGGTTTTAAAACCACAGGAATGTACAAGTTAGTGTGTAGATTAAAGAAGTTAATATATGGACTGAAATAAGCTTCTCAGCAATGGTATCTGAAATTTAATGATACCATTACGTTTTACAATTTTGTAGAGAACATCATTGATCAATGTATCTATATGAAGGTTAGTGGGAGTAAGTTCATTATATTAGTGCTATATGTTGACGACATCCTTCTTGCTATTAATAATATGACTTTGTTACATGATATAAAGAATTTTCTCTTTAATAATTTTGAAATGAAAGATATGGGTGAGGCATCCTATGTGATAGGAGTATAGATATTCCATGATAGATCACAAGGATTGATATGATTGTCTCAGAAAAGATATATCCAAAAAGTATTAGAGAGATTCAAAATGGAAAAGTGCATAAGGATAGTACCAATTTAGAAAGGAGACAAGTTTAGTCAAATGCAATGTCCAAATAATGATTTGGAACATAAAGAAATGGAGTCTATTCCTTATGCGTCAGTAGTTGAGAGCTTAATGTATGTTTAAACATGCACTCGATCGGATATTAGTTTTGCTATTGGAATATTGAGCCGATATCAAATTAATCCTGACATGGACTACTAAAAAGTTGAAAAAAAAAGTCTCTGGACATTTATAAGCCACCAAGGATTATATGTTCACATACAGAAATTTAACCCATCTAGAAGTGATAGGGTACTCGAATTTAGACTATGCCGGTTGTGTAGACTCACGAAAGTCTACATTCGATTATATGTTCCTGTTAGCTGGGGGACCAGTTTCATGGAAAAGTGAAAAACAGTCCGTCATTGCTACTTCCACTATAGAAGCTGAATTTGTGGCATACTTTGAAACCATGATTCATGAATTGTGGTTGTGAAACTTTATCTTAGGTTTTGACATTGTCGACAGTATCACCAGATCGTTAAGACTTTATTATGACAACTTCGTAGCTTTTTTTTTTCCCTAAGAATGAAAACTATTCAAAGGGTGCTATACACATGGATTTGAAGTACTTGTCTGTCAAAGAAGAAGTGCAAACACGTAAAGTGTCAATTGAACATATTGGTACTAATCTGATGATAGCGGATCCATTAACTAAAGGCTTACTGCCTAAAATATTTATTAGCCATGTTGAAAGAATGGACATTATCAATAAGTCCTTGTTAGCATAATGTACATGTATATATACACATGATTGTCTTACTCGAATTGTTATGATACTTGTGAATTCAATAACAATTACAGATTACTCACATACAATTTTATGAGTTAAGTTGATTATATGATATATAGAAGAAATTATGTTGTTAAATCACTTGCGACCACCATGATTTGATTTTCTTAATTCAATTAAGAATGACTTGATTGATTCAATGTATAGTGTGTACTTAAAATTTTATTATTAAATCATCAAGTCAGAACACATGGCAAGTGGGAGATTGTTAGATTATTTAACAATTAAATGACCCATGTACTTAGAATCCAATGTATATGAGCAAATGATGATTATTGGACATTAACGATATTGGGCTCAAGGGCTAATGACCTTTTCCCTCTCCCTTTATTAATCAAAGTATTATAAAGGAATAGAAACATAAGTTACAATAACAATTTCTAATCATCTAAAATGATTAAGAAAAGAAGGTAGAGAGGGAATAAACATTTAATTAAGAAGAATATACATTATTGATTCATGTTCAATTTAATATTTATTGTATATTAATCAATCTTGATTAATTGCTAAAAAAATATGGAAGAATAGAATTTCACTTCACTCTAGCGTTGGTCACACGAAAAAGACGAATGAACCCCATAAAGCTTGGAACTTCCTTTTGTACGAAAACTTGGAACCTTCTCTCCTCGTTCTTTCTCGGGTCCATTCTTTCATCTTTCTTTGTGTTTGTATCGTACATTAACAAAAATTGTACAATTATTAGTAATTATTAATTATCTAATTATTGGTAATTATTAATATTATATTTATATAATTTTCATAATAATTAAAGATTTAAATTAGTGTAATTTAAATATTGGATTAATATAAAAATATTATTAAAATAAATTAAAATTTAAGTAATTAATAATATATTTGTATAATCTTTATATTGTAAATTTAAATATTTAATTTAATAAAAAGATAAATTAAATTTTAAGATTAACATATATTATAATACAAATAATAACATAATAAAAAATAGCATCTACAAATAAAAATAGGAAATATCAACATAAACTAAAAATCAAAATAAAAAAACAGCAAAAACAATAACTAAATACAAAAAATTAAAAACAATAATAAATAATAAATAATGAAGATTAAAACTTAAAACTTAAAACTTAAAATCAAAAACCAAATATCAAAGGAAAATGGTAAATGATTTCGGTATTTCCATTGGAGTTACTAAGTCCTTGATTAAACAAAATCGAATAAGAGGGCCTAAAACAAAGTAGAAAGCAGAAAGGAAACTGTCTATGCTCTTATAGTCTCGGCAATGGAATATAAATTAGGATTAATTACATTACACTCTCTTATAGTTAGGTCATTTTTTATTTTAATATCTAATTTTTAAAAATTTTATCAAATTTTCTTGTAATTTCTACTTACTAATACTCACATTCCTTAGCATCATTCGCCATTAGAAAAATCAATAAGGAAAAAAAAAAAAACGAAGTAGTTTCATAGAAGATTTTGTTATATGTTAGAATAAGTTTTCTACTTATATCATGTAATAGACAACATCGTGTATTGTCATGGCATTTACGATCTCGTGTTCGGTTGAGAGAACATAAACCATCATCTACTATATATATGGTCACAAACAACGTTATGTTTTGGTATTTTGTCATGTAACAAGTCTTTCTAAGAAATAATAGTCTTTTTCTGTTTCTCCTTTTTTTTTTTTTTGAAAAATCAAATGAAGTTTCTCCTTTAATTTTTGAATAAAGAATAATGTCAGGGAGTTATGGTGTTAGTAAATAAAAAGTACAAGAAGGCAAATAATAGTTTTTAAAAATAAGGGAGTAAAATGAAAAAAATTCAATCTTCAAAGGGGTTTAACGTAATTAAACTGCATAAATTATACATAATCAACATCAAACTCAAGCTTGGAGGTGGAGAGATGATCAGAGATGTGCGCACGGGACTTATTCTTGATTAAAAAAAAAAACCACTAATTATGCTTCTTTTTCCTCTTTATTCGGCAAAAACTTGTATGATAATATGATTTGGGTTTATCTTTTAATAGTGGTGAGGGCTCTTTTACTTTTCTCTGATTAAATCAATAGGCCTTTGTTAATTTATCTAATTAGAAAAACAAGTCTTTGTTATTAATTGCTGGAGCCACTGATCCACTAGCAAGTACCAACCTCATAAGGCTTTAAATTTGCAACTCTGATCCAATTATATAAAACTTCCTTATTTATTTGTATCAACTGAGTTAGCTATCCAGAAGGTCGTGGGATTAACATTAATTTATATCAATATAATAATTTATGTTCTTAATGTTCGAACCTTTATTGTAAATTATTAACAATTAAATATTTTGATTCTTAATTTAAAAAATAATCCTTATTGTTGAGAATAAGTCTAATGAAACAACACAAAAATATTTTTTAAAAAATATAAAAATGTCATTTAAAAATTACTATTTTTATTATTATAAGATTTTAAGTGTAATAAATTTCTGCATCAAATAAAAATAAGAATTATTGATGACTTATATATAACAAACATCCAATAACTTAATATCTTAAGAACTCGAGTGATGATCTGATATGCTTTGTTTATATAGAATTCGGTTGGCTCTACTACTATATTAAAGTCCTTTTCTAACTCTTCTGATGTGAATAATTTATATAAAAAAGAAATCATGTTTTCACCCAAAATCATAATGCATTAGGACATAAGTATATTATAAATAATCTTAATACATCATGTTACAACCAGTTTATATATAAATAAATTTATATCTCTTCCCAAAACCTCAAAGCCTGACTAATCTTCATTCTTACATATACAATTAACAATTAATGTAAACATAAAGAAAATTCGTAAAAGATTTTCAAGGTAGACTAAACATATTTGGAAAACAATTGTAAACTATATTTATGTTTTGAACAACCAAAACGTGACCAACATATATGTCGTATATAAACATTTAAGAATATGAACACATATAGATTTTAAAATTTATGCATAATATATAACAAGTTGTAGTTCTTTAGGACTACCTAACCTAGGGCCAACTTTTATTAAAATTGCGTATAATTTTTTAACTACACATTGAATTATTACCTTATATCCATAAAAGTTCAAAAACGTTAGGGAACTCAAAATTTTTCTTTTCAATTTTCTCAAACTGGTAGAATGGTAAGGATTTAGAAGAATTCAGTAGGGCAGTTACGTAGTGTGGATATGCAATTTGAATTATTGGAAATTTCAGACGAAGTAGGATATTTGTAATATTTTTTAAATGTCCAATGTACGGTTCATAAAATTTTTGACATAATCCCCCCTTTCATTTAGCTTAATATCCATAATAATTAAGTCTTTAGAATTTGATATAGGTTTTACCAATTAAAAACGACTTATAGGAATAAAAAGTATCTTTAGAGCCCAGCAATTATGGATGTAGAATAAATTTATGACGTGAGAAATTAATCGTGTAATTGCTACTTGGTATCATTGCAACTTTTCTGTAACTGATCATAAATCAATATTAAACAAAATTGATAGATTCTGCCAATTCTAAAAGCAAGATATCAATCCCATTTACTTTATGCTTTAGCATCTTTTCCCTAATTATTCTTTCATTATGTCCGTACTCCTTTATATCATAGCATATTGTTAGTTGATTAGTTAATTATGTTTAATTAACTTAATTAATCTGTCTTATTGTACAACAGTATATATATTGTACAGAACGATTATTTGATCTAATGAGAAAAGAAGATTCTCGTTTTATTACTCTGTTGTTCTCTCTGCTGTTCTCTGGATATGGTATCAGAGCATCGAGAGCGTCGGGAGTGAGTCTATGATCGAGCGTTGGGAAGGCTGTGTTCTCCTTCGAAGATGATGGAGAATACTTTGGCTTAACTCATCAAAGCAGTGTGTGTTTCGATTGTTGCGATTTTCCGCACGCAAGAGTTATGAGCAATTAAGGTTTAAAGTCATCATCAGTCTCTGGAATCGATTGATCGGTTAGGGCTTTGTGGTCGACCGATTAGGGCTTTGTGAGGATGGGAGATTTATCACAAGAATCACCTATTGGCTCTTCGTCTGAGGCCAGACCGAGGAGTGCAGTTGTGGATCAACTGTACATCTAAGGGTCCAATCATCCAGGTATGATACTGGTGACCTCCTCTCTTACTAGAAATAATTTCTTGAGCTGGAGTAGGTCCATTAGAATTGCTCTTAGAGCCAAAATAAAGTTAGGGTTTGTAGACGGTACTTGCTTGAAACTTAGCATTGAGTCTGGTGATCATGAAAAATAGATTTGTACTGACTATATGGTCTGATCTTGGATATTAAATTCTATTTTGAAAGAAATTGTGGAGGCCTTCATATATACCAATTCTGCTAGAGAACTATGGTTAGAGTTGACAGAGAGATTTGGGGAAAGTAACGGTCAACTGATCTACCAATTGCAGAGACAAATTAGTATCTTTTCACAGGATAATATGTCTGTAGCTAGGTATTTTACAAACTTGAAGAAATTATGGGATGAACTATTTTGCATACTACCTGTACCATAATGTACTTGTAGTGCAGTTGTTAAATGTATTTGTGGTGCTTCTAAGGCAGTCACAGATATTACATCTCTTAATCAATTCATGCAATTCTTGATGAAGTTGAATAAGAGTTACGAAAATGTGAGAAACCAAATTTTGGTTATGGACCCTTTACCTACAGTTAACAAGGCATATTCAATGGTTTTTAGAGTTGAAAAACAGAGGGAAGTTCACATGGGATTTATTGAAAACATTGACAACAATGCAATGATGACTAGGGTACATAATAATAATAAGAAAGTGACTGATAGTAGGGGAAAGTCTAATATAAAGACCAAAGGAGGTTTTACTGATAAGAGTGAGTTTTACTGCAATTATTGTAAGAAGAATGGCCACCAGAAGGATAACTGTTTTAAATTGCATGGGACTCTAGACTGGTATAGGGAGTTACAACTCAGAAGAGGCAAGGGCAAGGTGAATTCTGCAGCATTTGTAGCTAATATAGTTCATGAACAAGATGGACAAGTTAAAGAGGTAGGGAATTTTGGTTTATCTGATCTGATCAAGTAAGAGTTGCTCAAATTGCTGCAGAACAAGCATGCCATTGATCCTCTGGCCATGAACCTTGCTCATCTCAACGATTTCACAGGTACTATTCCTTTGAAAGCATTGTCTTGTCTTGATTCATTAGAACATAATTCTTGGATATTAGACACTGGTGCTTCAAATCATATGTGTGTAGATATTAACCTTTTGCATTCTCCTACTGTTGTTGATAAATTTATCCTTGTCTACTTACCTGATGGAATTTTAAATTTGGTTCAACATGTTGGTGATGTTATTCTTCATGATAAGCTTGTCCTGACTGAAACCTTGCATGTCCCTTCTTTCAAATATAACTTGTTGTCCGTAAATAAACTTACAACCACAGCTTTTCTTACTTTCAAATTTTATGCTACCCATTGCATTTTACAGGACCAGAAGATCGACCGAATTGTGGCGATTGGTAAGGTAGTAGGGAGGCTATACTTACTTGATAGGAATTCATTTTGTAGACAAATAATAAAATAACATTCTTTGTGTAATATTGGTACTAGTAGTGATTTAGTCCATTCATTTTTCTTTGTCCAATCTTTGGCATCAAAGATTGGGTCATTCTTCTGACAATGTACTTGATCATATTGATTATATTGATCATACAACTGGTGGTTTAGAACATATATGTGAGATTTTCCCCCTTGCTAAGCAAACTAGATTACCTTTTCCGTCTAGTCATATCAAAACTATCGATACATTCCACTTACTTCATGTCGATATTTGGGGACTGTATAAACAAAAATCTTTAACTGGTTGTTCCTATTTTCTCACAATAGTAGATGACTTTAGTAAAGTAATATGGACTTATTTGATGAATCACAAAAGTCAGGTAGTCCATATCTTGACTAACTTTTTTAAACTGATTTCTAACCAGTTTGGTAAGTCAGTTAAGAACATAGGATCTAATAATGGAGCTGAATTTTTGGGTAGGGAGTGTCATAACTTATTTGGGGAGTTAGGAATTATTTATTAGAAAGCTTGTGTCTATTCTCCTCAACAGAATGGAGTGGTTGAAAGGAAATATAGGCATTTTTACAAGTGGCTATGGCTTTAATGTTTCAGATCTCATTACCTAAGGAATTTTGGGGAGAGTCTATTCTTACTGCCATACATATCATTAACCGCTTACCTACCCATGTTTTACAATGGTAGACACCATATGAGATTTTATATGGTCGTTCTCTAACCTATACACATTTTAAGGTCTTTGGTTGCCTTTCTTTCGCTACTAATGTTCATCCTTTAAAAGGTAAATGTGATCAACAAGCTTATCGTTGTATTTTTATTGGTTATTGTCATGGGAATAAGGCATACAAACTGTTTGATCTTGATTCTCAAAAGGTTTTTGTTTCTAGAGATGTCCATTTTCATGAAACTCAATTTCCTTACAAATTTCTTGGTACTTCCAAACTTGTTTGTCCTTTACCTGTCCCTATTTTGTCTACTGATTCTGCTGACCAGAATGTTGACTCATCCTCTTTCCAATTTCCTCCTTCTTCTACTATCCCAGCTTATAGGTCTACAAAACCTAACATTGGTTCATCTCAGTTGCCGACTTCTCATTCCCAGAATTCTTCAGTCTCTTCTCCTTCTACAGTATCCAATACCCCACCTGTTCATGACTCTCCTCCCATTCCTTATGGTCCTCATTTACGAAAAAGTTTCAAAAATGTTCATAAACCTTGCTGGATGAATGATTTTGTTTCACAAGCTATTATAAGGATTGATACCAACACTTTTCGGTCACATATGTCTCATGGTCCTGCATCTTCTTCTTACACTCCAAACACTTACCCTTATACACTGCCTTTACATTTTTCATCCACATACATGTCTTTCTTAAAAAATTTGTCAAATATCCAAGAACCTGTTTCTTTTAATCAAGCCAAGTCCAATGAAAATTAGATGAGGGCAATGCAACAGGAACTAGATGCCTTAGAATCTAATCATACATGGGACTTAACTTCTCTGCCACATGGCAAGAAAGCCATTGGTTCCAGATGGGTCTATAAGCTGAAGTTTAAACCTGATGGGAGTATGGATCGTTATAAAGCCCAGTTAGTTACCAAGGGCTATAATCAGGTTAAGGGAGTGGATTTTACAGACAGTTTTTCACTTGTGGCAAAAACTGTCACAGTTCGTATCTTGATAGCTGTAGCCTCATCTTTTTCTTAGCCTTTATATCAACTAGATATTAACAATGCTTTTTTGCATGGGCATCTTGATGAAGAGGTTTATATGATACCTCCGGATGGTTATGACAAGGTTCAGCCTGGTGAGGTTTGTAAACTGAATCGCTTTTTGTATGGTCTTAAACAAGCTTCACGACAATGGAATCATGAGTTTACAGGTCGTTTGATTTCATTTGGTTTTACACAGTCTAAACATGATCATTGCCTCTTCACCAAATCAGATGGTACTTCCTTTACTGCACTTATAATATATGTCGATGATATTTTGTTGACTGGTAATTCTGAAGTTGTTTTAGCTACTGTAAAACAATGTCTTCATGATTCTTTCACCATCAAAGATCTTGGTCATGCCAAGTATTTCCTTGGCTTAGAGATCGTCAGATCTCCTAGTGGTACT
>JAOXYD010141899.1:0-10713 GCA_028565735.1 Pinacopodium congolense
AATAAGATAACAACTTACCGTTAATAGATGTGATTAATTCATTTGTTGTAATAAATGCATTCTCTTCATAAACCGCACTTTCAAGTTAAGGAATTTCTAGGGCCATGTAAAGACAAATAAAATATATAAAAAAGGTGTACTCCCCTTAAATTTATGCATTTAAAAACATATAATTACATAAGGGAAAGTATACTTCTTAAAGCTTTTAAAAGTATGCACAATTTCAAATATGATACCACTTACAAAACATGTTACCACTTATAAAAACATGATATCAATTTCAAAAACTATTTTGTCTAATATGTGCAATGCATAAATTTAAAAAAAATCTTGCAAAAAATCCAATACCAATTGTAAATGATACCGATTGTAAATTATATTACCACCTAAATTCATGCAAAAATTCTTTCTACCTAAAAACTTACATGTCAATGCCAATATACTCAATCAAGCATACGTCATCAAAAATGTGTCAAGTTAAATATTATCAATTAAAAACAAAGAAGTACTTCCTTTTACATCACTTCTTAATACTAAACTTTCTTCTCCTCACTTAGTTCAACAATATTGTTTGGTTTATTCTGTAAGTTTCATAGTAAAATTTTCACTTTTTAAGGTTAGAGATACCACATTTTGCTACTTTTACTTGACATCAAATGTGCACCAATTAATGTTGACCTACAAAATAAAGAATTAATGCATTATAGGTACTCACATCAATTTGGATTCTTGGAGGTTAGCCTTCATGCCTTTCTCAACCCAAATCTTTAAGGATTTTCTAAATATCTTATGTTTTAAAAAATAAAAAATTTCTATATGCCCAACATTACCATAAAAATAGCATATAATATATGTATGATGGAACTTATGAACTTTATGCATATATGCATTTCTCTTATCATTTAACTTATGCATGTATAAGGCATGCACACTAAACATGTCACTTTGCCTAACATGAAATGAAATTCTTCTATCAAAATGAACTTTCTTAGGATTGTATTCATACATATGCCTAACAAGAGATCTAAATACATTTCCAGGCCTTTTATCTCTAAATATTCTTCCTTGATAGAATTTAGACTTAGGATAATTTTAAGACATGTTTTTAGATGATTGCATATACATATGAGAAACATCTAAATAGGTTGGCCTAAATTCATGTTTATTTTTGCCATGATGATATGGTCTCTTAGGATGAGAATATAATAGCCTCATAGTGTTTTGATCATGGACATATGAAGATTTATCATAAACCTTAAGATTATGTTCAAAATGAAGCTTGAGACTATGCCTATGTGCATTTCTAGCTCTAATTTACATGAATTAAACTAAAAAATTTTTAAAAATTTTGAATTTTTGAGATGGTGAAAAGTATTATCTTATTATACATGATCGCTTCTTCAAACATAGTACAACTTACATTTTAACATATTAAACATCAATAAAATTAAGTTTGGTGCACTGCACTTTTTAAAATTTATTTAGATATACTATATTTTATTTAATTACATAAATAAAAAAGACTTAATTATACATTTTAAATAGATATTATATAAAAACTTAATTATATAAAAAATTATTGTTCTTACTAACATATTTATGCTATATTTTTATTCAATATATGTGTCTTTAGATGTATTTTATTTATAGTAGATTATTATTAACTATTATAAATCATTTATATTGAACTAGTAAGTATGACATTGTATAGCCATAAATTATAATTTATAATCTTGAATAATAGTATAATATTTTATAATTTTAAAATAAATCAAATGATTTTAACTTTATATTAAATAACTACATTTTGTGTATGAAATGGTTGAATATAATTACGTTTAAAATAATATTATATATATTATTTGTACAAATTATTTAATAAAAATATTAATTTATTTGTAATCAAATATTAAACAAATTATATATTTATATATTCATAGTTAGATATAAGTTTCAAATTCAAATAAAACTAACAAATTTACAGGCCCCCAACTCTGTCATATTTACATATTCAACAACATGCATTATAAATTATCTTACTTTAAATTTATTATCAATTTTCTCATGATACCTTTTATGAAAAATCATAAGAAATTAAATAAATATTCATTAAAAAATTATAACAGCAACTTAAAGATTTGAGACTCTTTAAATATTATAACGGCTTGGGAAATATGATGATTGTTAAGAACGTGATAGCTTGTAGTGCAAGGAAATTTGAAGTCCGCAATGAGAATGATGGATGCTTACTAATGGAAGGATCAGGCTAGGAAGGATGCTTGGCCGGTTACATGTAGTTGCAGCCAAATTGTACTGTCTTTATTGGTTTCATCCAAGTGGTTTCTTTCATTGCTTTGCTTATGGCTTATTTATTTAATTCATATTATAAAAAAAATTGACTCCTTTACTTAGAAATATAATTTTCATAATTTGTTTAGTTTTAAAACAATATAAATGGTATTTATATCTGTAATGAATGAAATCCCATAATTACTAAAAATTAAGTGAGTAAATATTAATTGGAGTTTGTAATTTAAATAAATATATATGTAATATTTAAACGAATTGCACTTTAAACTTAAAACACCTACTTTTAAAAAGTCCATCACACTTTTCATAGTGTATTACTATAGAAAATAATTATAACAAATTTTGAAATACATGAAAATAATATTTGAAATTAATTTCACATCCTATAAATGGATTTTAATTTAAATGTGTATTAAAAAGTCTTTACCTTTATATTAGATGTTAATTGTTATAGTAAACTTTTAAGATTTTAGAAGTTTAAAGTTTGATTTGTCCTCACTCTCCTTTCCTTCGCGTGCACCCCTTAGTCACCAAAGCCTTTTTGACTCGGCTTGACCCGGTCGCCCTACGCAATTGACGCTTCAAAAGGCAAAACTCTCCTCATAGTTTGGCAATAACACACATTTATATGTTTTGCCTAATTAGCATGTATGCTTCTATCTTCAAGTGATGGGAAGAACAAATTTAGAAGTTGCCCTCTATACTTTGTAAATTATGGATGAGTAACATGAGATAATTTCTCAAGATCTTACATCATTTTAGATGTAAATTAATAACCAATATAATCAAGTTTTGCATGAAACTTGTAATTTGTTCATCTTAATCCGTTGGTTAACAAAAATTAGTGGTCAAGTAATATTCAAACTGACATGCATACACATCTAACGTTATATTTCCTGAAGGACATAATACAACATCGGTCCATTACTTAAAAAAAAAAACTTGGATTTTCAAGAAAATAATGGAAGTGAAAGAAAGTATAAGTTAAAAACCCTTCTAGTTTCCTCTTCTGTTAATAACAAAAGGACAGCTATCTCTAAGAACTTAATATTACTATGAGCACAAGGAATAATTTATCTTCTACTCAGGAATAGGATTACATTTTTCATTTTATTTTTATAGGAATGAATACTCCATTTATATCTAAATATTATTTGTACATATAGTTGATAACATGACTTATTTGTCCAAAACAATACGGGTTTGTGAACTATAAAATTGCAACCTACGATTTAAGCTGGGGATGTTTGGTATAGTTTTTAAAATGGATTTTGATTTTTTGTTTTGTTAAATACAAAAATCGAAAAAGACAACATACTAATATAACACAGAAATTAAGAACAAAACACAAAAATCAATACAAATATATCAAAACTACAACTAAAAACTACAACCTATAATAATACTAAACTGACTTCATGTTTTAAATCAAACGAACTAAAAAAAGATTTTTTGTTGTTGCATTCTTTAATAATAATATATCTTTACGTTTAAAATTTTAAAATTCTTATGTTTAATAGAATGCAGTAGAATACAGGATGAACTGGAATAAAAGATATTACATAGATTGCACTAAGTAAACTTTCAATCAAATTGAACATCATCCTCCTAGTAATTTTCATATTCTTAGTAGACACAGAAACTTTCTAACATAACGACTAATGAACTACTTGAAAGTTGAAAATAACTAGCTATTCTATGCTTTAAATACATTTTTTTAAAAAAAATGTTTTGTTTACATTTCAAAGATTTATAAAGGCTCCAAATTCTTCTGTTGAAAAAGAAAGGAATTTCAGACATTAGTGCCAACATGCCAGCGATAATTGACTTCAAAGAAACTTCTGGTCAGAGTAAAAGATGTGTTTTTATGTGCGATGGTAAAGATTGAACCTTTTATAATATAAATGAGCTTGATACATTGAACGCATGGCACTTGCTAATGATTATTTGACAGAATTATACTATGCCATTTAATCTTGTTCCGACTAGACTACCAAATTGCAAATAAGATACTTGTTTCAAGTTTCAACGGTTATTATTTATCAATGCAAGATAATACGTTCCTCATGGTATTTCTTAGTATTTTAAAACTTTTTTTCTGGGTCTATTTAGATTTCATACATTAATAAGCTCTTTTTTATGTTTATTTTTTGGCATTTTATAATTTTGAATCTTTAACAGGCATTAAAAAAAGTCAGAAATGCTTATTTATATTCCATTGCCTCAGTAATATTGTTTCTTTTTTCTCCTGAAAAGGCCTTAGCAATATTGTTAGTAAACAAAAGTTCAACTAAAGATTTATAATATCCATAATCTATAAAAATATGAATATTTTAAATAGATAAAAAGCACAATATAAATATAATTCTTTAATTTGGTATACTTATCGAGATTACATCCAAATTTAAGGGATTATTTGGTTTAATTTCTAATTTAATTTTTTATTTCTATTTTCTTAAGTACGAAAATTAATACAAGTTTTTATTATTAGCTTTTGTGTTTTGTCGCTGATTTTTATCTTTTTTTTCATAAATTTTTATATTTTTATCATTAATTTTTGTATCTAAAAAGACTAAAATAAAAAACTAAAATTAAGAATGTAAACGCACAAAGCCTTAGTAAACAAGAAATGTATCAATATTTTCTTTTTTTTTCTTGCTTGTTGACAAGGATACAACTAATTATGCTATTTGTTTTAATCTTAACCAAGCCCAATAAGAATTTGCTCCAAATAAAATTTGACAACGTTTGATGTTGAAGTAAAGTGATAGAATGACTAGCCACTAGTTAAAGTTCAGTCAGATTCCTTCCGTAAAGCAACTATATGAGAAATTTAATGCGCTTCCTTATGCCTTGAGGCACTCCTAATTTAATTCAGTCTTTTCATCATGTTCAATTTTTATTCTACTAGGCAAAGTCCAATGACGTGGCACTTGACCAATTTTACCCGAAGGTGGAGGCTTAGCAATAATAATACATGATACCCCCATTTTGTTGTTTTATCACACTCAGTTTGGTAGCATTAATTATCATTCTAGAACATTATATCTGTAGTTAATAATGGTCGGCCTTGTGGCATGATAGAATATGATTCAAATTCTAGTGGAGTTTCTCTATACATCTTGAAAAATGGTGGGTTAAAAACCAGCGTCGTACACGGCGAAATATCATCAAGTAGCATTTATATTTATATGAATAATATTACATAGTTCAAGTTAGTCAAGACTGCATCTAATTAGTGAAAATTAGCAATAAATTTTTTTAACTCTTATCTTTTTTAGAATTTCTGTTTGCCTTAATGTTTTAATGTAAGAAAAAAATATAATTATTCATTGTGGTGGTCCAATGTTTCTAATAATTTCTCATATAATGATTCAAATTTTGTGTGCTTTCAGTGGAACTTCTCTTTTCGTAGATTACTTTAAAGAGCATTAAACAAGAACTCATTTGTCACTGTCTCAACTAACCCTCGTGGCCAATTTCAAATTTTCAATCCACTATAACAATCAAATATATTATAAAGAATTAACTTATAAAAGTTACTCAATTATAACAATTCAAATTTTGACCTGACTGCTATTATTTTTTATTTTTATTTTTATTTTAAAAATATAAAAATTAGGAAAATTATATTTTATTGTATTCTATTTGGTTTATTTGTTCATAAAATTAAAAAAAATAAAAATAGCAATAGAGAAACATCAAAATTATATTTCTTTATATGCAAATCCTATAATATTTAAGAAAGGAGTGAACTGAGTATTTAAAAAAATTTTAAACTAACTTAAACCACTTAAACTAAATTTTAATTGTATACAATCTCTGAACTAATATTTAACTTATATGGAATATTATATTACAATAACACAAGTAAGTCAAATTCATACAAATAATTCAAATTCAGTTAATTTAAACAATAATTATAAATTGCACAAAATTAAAAGGATATATAAAGAAGGATATACAATGATTTTTATAGACGTTCGACTAACTAACTTTAATCTACATCATTTTCCAATACACTTTTTGAAATTTTTATTAACTCAAATTGTTCTTTAGGGTAAAGATAAATCTTTACAACTTTACAATTTCTTTTTTCTATAAGAAGAGTGAAACATAAAGCAACAATCTCACTTAAGAATGAAAAGTAACTTAAAGATAATCTTCTTTCAAATAAATAAAGAGAAATCTAATACAAATATTTCTTTTGTGAACGATGAAGAATAACTCCTTTATTAATATCAAAATCACAAACTTAATTTCCAAAATCAAAGCCTTGAAAAATCACTCTCTCAAACATGACTCAAATATACACAACTTATACACTTGCTTGATAAAAACAATGCAAAAAGAAGAAGAAGAAGAAGAAGAAGAAGAAGAAGAAGCTCAAAATGCAATAAAATCAATACTAAACACATTCTCTAATGCTTCTTCAATAATATAAACAATATAAACCAATCTTAACACTTATTCAACAACTAAACCAACTTAAATCTTTTTTATGAAAGGTAAGGAAAAACCTTTAATCAATCTTTTTAATAGTAAATAGGAACTTATATAACGATAACTAACCAAAACAATTGAAAATCTTTTTGAACATAGAAAGTACACCCTCTAATGATGTTTTACTTAAATCTCAACAAAACAAATGTTTCTAACGCTTTAAAAACTAAAAAAATGAATAAGAAACCTATTAAAAGCTTAATTGACTAGAAAATGATGGATTTAAAAAAAATTGAAATTAAAGCTTGAAAGATGAAGAATGAATAATAGAAACTCAAGAACACACAAAACTTAATATAGATCACCTTCAATGCTTAATAATCTCTTAAAATTGCATAAACATTAATTATGTTAGATTTGAATGGCACTTAAAAGTGGGGTGAATTAGGTTTTAAAAAACTAATTGTCTAAATAATCAAATTTAGATGAAAAGATGCAAAAGCTTATAACATAAAATAATTTATCAAATCATGCAGTCAATATAGTAAAGTAAATGCATAAAGATAAAGAGAAAGGGTAGAGAGGTACATCGGGCTTATACTAGTTTGGAGTCGTCTATTTGCCTTTACGATTAGCTCCCAATACCATTGTTGAGATGATTGTACTAAATCAACAAAAATTACAACTTTCAATCTTATAATCTTTTTCAAGATTCAAGGATAACCTTATCACTCTTTCTTTTTTCGTTGGCTAAAGAATAACCTCTCAAGTTTCATGAAGAAAAATAATTCTTGAATAAGTGTTTCATTCAACTTTACTTTGGAGTAAATAAGAGGTCAATAATAATGAATGCACAAAAATAATGATAAAAGTCTCACACAAAAATCACACCAACATAAGTAAACAAAAACACTTGAAAGACTCTCGTATACGTTTGGTAAATGTTCGGGAAATACGTAAAAGACAACTTAGTAAAAACCTTGCAAAATTCCTAGTGTAACTCATATGGATTTCTTTTTATATTTTTTATAACAGTTGAGAAAACCATATATTTATATACTAATAAGAAGTATACGTCCGTTGTCCAACGGATATAATGCCGTTTCCCAACGAATATAACAATGTTACAGTGGATTAATATTATAACTATTGTGAAAATTTACCAAATCCTGAATTATCCTTTATTTTAGACCGATAAACTAATGGTCACAGTTTGGTTAACCAATCTTCTCATTCAGTCAACCGATACATCACATTCGGTCCATCAAATCATATGAGTCGATGGCATTTTAAGACAAAACGCCTTACACTTAAACCATACCTAATTTTAAATAAGAACTAACACATTTTATATCAAAGCACTTTAAACTTTCATCACTTTTCCTAGATATACTAGTTAACTAACCTTATTCATTCATGTAACTTGTAATCAAATAATTTATACAACAAGAGGTTTTTAACACACTTACCTTAAATAAAAAAATCCTCTTGATTATATACATATATGCATTTTCTAAAATATGAATGCATGAATGTACCCCTTGTATATCCAAAATAAATTTAAGTAAAACTTACATAAAGAAATATAACCATGGACCTATATTAAACTAATTTGATTCTTCAAGGCTTTGAGTCTTCACAAGATATCTTCATCATCTCCAATTACTTCCTTTTAGAACATGTAGTTCTTCCAAATGCCTATCTTTTTAAACATACTTAACAAGATATAACATGAATAATACAAGTTGTTTTGTCATCATCAAAATAAGGTGGAACCTGCTTTAGTTCAACAATGACGATGAGGAGAAAACACAGAGACATGACTTTACAAGGCCGGAGAAAGTAAGACAATCTAGGTGAAGCTTTTAAGAAGCCTAAAAAAATACTTTTAAGGCTTAAGAAATTGGTAGAGAGGAAGGATAGAACTTGCGGAGACGGTGTTAATGGCCAAAAAGAGAGAGAAAAATGAAGCAGAAAAGAGGAAGAGATGAAGTAGAACCTAATAAATTTTAAACATTGAGCGACCGATAATGCTTATAGATTGACTAATCATAGGTCAATTTATGAGTTAGCTTAGTTGACCAAATAATCATTAACGCATATACGTAAAACACACCCAGACTTTTCCAATAAAGAAAAACACAATTAGTTCAGACAATTTTAGCAATTATTTCATAAATTCATGTATAATTGGTACCTTTCAAATTGATGTTCAAACATTCCTTATAATTTATCTTTCTTTTGGTTCAACAATGACAATTTATTCCTTTTCGTTCTTAAAGATATCTACAAAATAGAAGTTTAACGAACTTTTGGTATCTAGATTATCTTGGGTCCATGAGTGTTAGTTGTGTATCTTTCACAACTATTTTATAAAACATCTACATTTCTCAATCGATCATAACAGAAATATTTAACATGTTTATATCTTTCACAGTATGAGCAAAATAAGGGAGTTAATGTTCTATATGCATTTCTGTGAGTATAATCATGATAAAACCTTTGTTAAAAATATTGTCTTGGTTGGATAAAAGTTCTTTAACGATGGACATGAATTCTAGATTTTTAAGAATACATGTATGCATGATGCTTTGTTTTAGTTTTACTTTATGATGTATTTTGACTAATATTAGGACTATCATCTTCCAAATTCTTTCCCTTTATGAAAAAAATCTTACTAAATGATGCTCCATTATATTCTAAACTATGTTTGTCATTTCCTATCTTTTAAACGCTTAGTATGGTTTCTAATTTTTCTTTACCTTTTATAAATTTCAACAGTGATTCTTTGCGATTCCACTTCTTCTTTAAGGTACTATTTTCATGTACCAATTCATTGTTATCTTTGTTCATTGAATCTAGATCTTTTCTAAATCCTTCATTTTTCAATTTATATTCATCAATCATTTTCATGGATTCCTCATTTTTGTCTTGCAATTTCTTTTTTTTTTTCTTAGCTAAGTCTTTTATGAATTCTAAAAGTTCTTCATATGTGTATTCAACTTCACATTCATTTGAGTGAGAGACACTTACCTCATTGTGAGACATGAAGCACATGTTTACGACTTCTTCCTTTTTCGGAGTCACTTGATTCACTCTATGTTACTTTTAGAGCTATCTTTTTAGAGTCCTTCTTTTCTTTCTTTTTTTCTTTTTAAAGGTAGGGACAATGCGACTTCAAATGCCACTTTTCATGACATTTGAAATAGGTTATGTTAGATAATCTATTTTTAGATGTATACTTACCTTCTCACTTACATATTGGAGCCTTTCTTCATATGAGATTTCTTAAGCCTCTTGTATTGAGTACGACAGATTCTTCTTTACCACTTCTATAAAATAACTCTTCATTCTCATTATCTTCCTTTGTCTTAGTCTTGAATGATATGTTTTTCTTTTTGGTAACAACTTTTTCTTGTGTATCTTTTAGTACTATTTCATGTGTGAGTAGTGATCCAATAAGTTCATCCAAGGGTAGAGCACTTAGATCATTTGCTTCTTGAATTGTGGTCACCTTTGGTTCCCATAATTTCAGTAGTGATCTTAAAATTTTCCTAGCAAGCTCAACATTGAAATAGGTCTTCTCTAGACCTTTTAGACCACTCACAATATTGTTAAAATGAGCATCTATAGTAGAAATACTTTTAACATACTACATTTTAAATAATTCAAATTGATGAGTAAGTATGCTAATTTTGGTCCCTTTAACTTGATTTGTACCTTTATGCATAATTTCTAAAGTACGTCAAATATCATATGCAGATTCATAACATAGAAATTCTATTGAACTCTCCAATACTTAAAGTATAAAACAAAATATGCATGGCCTTACTATTCAAGGATGCTACCTTCTTTTCTTTGATACTCAATTCATTATCTTCTTTAGGCACAATCTCATTTCCTATGAGTTTGGAAGGTAAAGCATTCTTTTGAGAAACAACAAGTCATAAATCTATACTT